>JAFELO010000318.1:538004-554329 GCA_017140195.1 Eumaeus atala | reverse complement strand
TACCTTTAATTTATGTTTGTTTTTAATAATTTATATGTAAACTTATTTAAAACTAGGGAGCCATATGTCATATTGAATAAATGACATAGAATGCAAAATGTGAATGTTATGTCGATAAATAAGAAATTAAAAATATGTTCTTAACCTTATTAACATTACCTATATAGATGATTTACCCTTGGTTTATGAGTCATGACATATTATGCAGAGTACACATGTTTATTGCAATGGTCGGTGTTGAGAATAGCAATGCATGATTTTTTATTTAAAAAATTTTTGTTTGGGCACACGAGAAATCAGGAAATATTCGCGAATACCAACGCCTCCATTTTTGTTTCCATGCAGGTACATTCTCCTTTCTTTCTACTACTGCTGGTGGTCATAATGATGAATATGTAGTATAGACTGTAGAAATTCAGGTCTCAAGCTTAATGTAAATATTATTTTTATTTTAATGTACAGTAAAACGACCACAATAACTACGGCAATGGTACAAATATCTTAGGGTAGGTAATAATACTCACAGTTTAATATTAACATAATTAATAAGTACGATTAAGGTAGAAATAACTTTTAAAGGATTTTTTTAAATACGTATTGTCACTTGCGCGCTACCAAGACTAATCAAACGATACGTTAAAATCCGATCTCATATATAGGTAACAGGTATAGCAGGAATGATAGAAATCTACGATACATAGATTTTTTTCTTTTTCTTTACGGTAGGAAACCGTCGTCCTCCTAATAATCTCTAAGCCCATCCTTTGACGTAGTGCTATAAAAGTTACAAATATTTGGACCTCTCATCTATCTAAGGATCAATTCATACTAGCGCATCGAGCGACAAATTCCTCACAATCAAAGCGAAGTCGCACGAATGCGCGCGTATTCGCGTGAATTAACGCGAGAATGCGCGCTTTTTCGTGGCATTAGTGATGGACACCAATTGCCAGTTGAATTTTTGGACCAAATAAATTAATTTCTCGTCGTTTTCCATTGTGATTCACTTCGACACAGTTTCCTTCCGATTCCGATTGCCGACTGACCACACGGCGCGTAGTTCGCCTAATAGCCGCTTGGCTTCGCGCGATTACGCGCGCACCAACCAGAGTTGCTCGCGCGCAGGCGCACGAATTCCCTCGAGTTCGTGTGAATTCGCGCGTCTTTTTTTTTTCCTTGGAAGAAATATGTGCATTACATTGTGGAAATAAGGGTGAATTTGCTATATTAAGTTTCGGATTGACGCTTCGATGCGCTTCGACTCTGCGCTAGTATGAATTGACCCTATATAATCTATTGCAATATCAGCGGCAATTAAATTAAAATAATTAATTTTATTGTGGTGAAAACATCTCTTTTATCAAATTGTTTTTTTTTGTCTTTTCGAGAAAATAATTTCATGAGGGGGTAACGTTGTTAACGCCTTTTATAACTCGAATTTCAATATCATAAATTGCAGGTGAAAGCATCGGGAGAATTAATCAACTAAGTGATCCGGGTGTGTAACATATATCCATTGACCCGTTTTAGCTGTAACGAATTCCGAAGATGTCGCGCTGTCTAATTTGGATGATGTCGTATCATGAATGACAATAGTTAAAACCCGCTTTAGCATTCGGATTTTGACGTGTAAACGGGTGGCTACAATGTTTGTATTTATTTTGTTTCAACTAATGTAACCGATCGTCGGTGAAGATTGAATAACATCAACTTCTGTTTGTTCAAAAAGATGTATAGCCTTTTTTCACAAAAAGAATATTAATTTATGTATATCCTTATAAAATCTTGGATTTAATACAATATTATATTTTTGGTTATATAAAAAATATTTATCTAATAAAAGTTAAACTTTTATCAGATAAATATTTAAATGACAATGACATCGTGATAACATTAACTGTTGTAACATAAAAATTAGAATGTTATCATATTTTCTACTTTTGTAAAATTTATATTTGTGACATATACAGTAGACATCTTTTGGCCACGGTTGCTGATGATGAAAAATTTATATTTATTAACTTGTAATGGGATTTAAGTATCTTAGTTTACAACTTTTTGTACGAATCTTTTAAATGTTGGTTTGTACTTTAACGAATTGTTTGAAGATTTTCGTCTTTCGTCTTCTACCAATACGTTCTCCCCGTGATGACAGAAAAAGTTGGCCAGATGACAGAGACAGATGGGCCAGTAAGGTTCTGGAGTAGAGGCCGCGTTTAGAAAAACGAAGTGTTGGTCAACCGTTCACCAGATGGGAAGACGGTCTTCTTGCAGTAGCCGGTCCGGGATTGAGAGAGGCCTACGTCCAGCAGTGGACCGATAAGGGCTGATAATGATGATGAGGATGTACTTTAACATGTAACAAATGGATGAATACGTAATAATATTATTTTTCTCTTCTCGTAGGAAATACAGTAACCAATTACTTGCCCTCAGACACATAATTGTAATTTTTAAGGTCTAACAGGAACGAGGCCACTAAGATTTTTTGATGTATCATGAAAATAATAAAGACATTAAATTTTTTAACTGATGTAACTACAAAATAATGTTATTGATTATAATATTGGCTAACAATTGCTTAAAATAATGATCATGAATTGTTTTTATTATGTTCATAATAAAATTGGCCATTTTGAATGAAAAACATGAACAAAAGAAATCACCGGAAAAAGACAAACTACTGTTCTTGTCACTTTTGTTTCTTCTGTTTAATAGCAAGTATGTACTCCTCTCTTAGTAATACACTCCAGGAGCCTCGTATGCATACTCTGGATTAAATTCCTCACGTTTTCATCTGGAATCTCCTCCAAAGCATCTTTTAAAGCGTCAATCAGTTGCTGTTGGTTGTAGACCCCTTGCTCATTCTCTCTAACTCTTCATTTCAACTGGCGCCACAATTGCTCTTACTGCTACAATTGCTAACACGTTCTGCAGTTACGGTACCCGAATTTAAAATGGTGAGCTCGGTTCTCTCTTCGAGAAAAAGCCAACTGCAAACCCACGTAGCGCTGAGAATTTTAATTCCTTCTTGAATCATAGTTATGGCTCTGGTTGCTGCAATTGTATCCATGTGCCTTCGTACTGGTGGCATGACTAACGCAAGATGATCAATGAACCAATTAAAATTGAAAAAGTAATACTTTTTTTCTAAAATAACCGAAACAGTTAAGAAGACAATCGAAAGAAAAACATAAGAATTACATTCAATTATTTTTTTCTTAAAATGATGGCCAATACTTTCAAATTAGAAACACGAGCACATAAAATAAAAGAGGCATAAAAGAGATCAAACACCAAAAGAGTTCGTAATATGAATATAATGCTACTTATGAGTTACTTTCAGTTTACTAAATTGCGCTTAAATGTAAATAAACTAGTGGCCCCTATTTCGTTTTGAGTAGTATATATTCAAACAAAACGATGGACTAGCTTATTATTTTATATAGTAATGTTTGTCCTGTTACCATTTAGAGGTGCTAATGTCATTTGACATTTCCCGCCTCTAGAATTGATAGGCAGTAAGCGCGCGAAACGTTAGCGAGTGGGAGGTACAGTGCACGTGAATTAAAAAAACCCGTTTTATTCTTTTGTAACAGTGACTAAAAGAATCTTACTTTGCAAAGATAAAAATATGCCAGTGTTTCAACATCTAGTTAAATAAATGCAAAATATATGCCTGTGTTTCAACATCCAGTTAAATAAATGCAAAATATATGCTCACAAGTTAAATCCTCTTAGCTCAATTGCGACTTCAAGAACTTTTTGCCGGGTCTAAAAAATGGCACTTAGATAATTTTTAGAACTATTTATGTCAATAAAAGGAAAATCAAAATAATATTACAAATTCGAAACCATAGTTAGACTAAGATTGTTAAAGGATAAGAATTATTTTAGCCTATTTGTTTTCCTACGTGTAGTAGGACAGTAAAATGTTGTGTGTAACCACCGTATCTTACGAGTAGCCACAAGTATCGTACCAGCAGTCAAATAGGGTTTCATTAAAAATCAACTTTTTACCTCTACCGCACGGGCAAATATTCATGGAATAATATAGTAACATTTTTGATTTGTTGTTATGAGTCCATAAAAAATCGCGTTTAAGCATACATCCCGTATATATAGCCGTAAAAATGTCCCCCTGGTTATTCCACGTTACCTATTTAGTTACATAGTTTCTTGTTTATCTGGTGATCTGCAACTCAGTATGAGAGTTCCAAAATACATGTCTATTTTATTTAAATCATTTGTGAAATCAATTAGGATTGAAGTTTATTTTCAATTTATCAGATAGTTTATTCTAGTCTACATGTCCTAGTCGCATGTAGTTTTACGTTGGCCGCTAGCCAGGCTCAAGGAACGATGATAGTTCGACGACCGCGGTTTTGTTTGACTTTATTGTCCCTTTAAAGAGAAATGCGATTGGGGGGCTACATATTTACATAAATGTTATGTAGGCTTATCGTTAAATCCGCTAAGACTTAGAACAAGCCGTACGGAACCGAAAACTGTGCGAGTTACATGTTTATTTGTAATCATAGCGGTCGTGCCTTGACGTTGTTCGTGGGTGCAAAGCGTTTTTTGGGCCCCGGCGGGTATGTGAAGCGCCACGCAAACCTTAATATAGAATAGAAAAAGTTCTTTAAAATTCAATGTGTAATAACACACGAGAAGCACATGACTAGAGCGAGAATGTAATATGGGATGTATATAAACATTGGCTAAGGATCACTCCTCACGAGTATTGTCCTATTTCTTGTTTACTTACACCTCTATGGAGCACGATAGTAATGCAATGCACCATTGTCGTTGCGTGCCTGTCTGGATATTTAATTCGCGGTATATCAATTTCCTGAATTCTCTAATTAAATTTTGGAACGAACATTTTTTGAACCTAAAGGTTGCAAAGTAGTTTAGCGTCTTGTAATCACATTTTACACTTTAAATAACTGCGTAGATGGACTACAAAACTACGACGTTAAATACTGCTTTAAATAGAACTACAACTGATTAAAATATCCTCTTTATAGTAATAAAATTCGTGGGCACCATACTTAATTTAAGAGAGCTTAGTTATTATTTAAATTAGTAAAAAAATAAAATAAACAGACAATATTTTTTTCATATACATGACACTTTTTCATTGTTCAATCTTTATAATCGCCATTCCACACATCGGTATTTCATACACACATGATAATATGGATTGCATTAACAGGTAGGATATCGGCCGATATTATATCTTCCTTGGATATAATATCAGCCGATTTCCTACCTGTTAATACGATATACAATAGCCAGTACAGAACGTTGGCGTTTAATAAAATATAAAAATAAGTGAAGCAAGCTAATACTTAAGTTTTAATGCGAGTTTTTACTGCATTCTCTCCATGACGAGACATTATTTTAACTCTAGAAAACTGCAACCAAGTGTGCGGCTCAAGCTTATACCTCTATATAAATAGATCCCACAAATACGCGCGATGCTTTGAAGTTATAAGCGGATTTATTTTATCATACGTATGTATGTAGCTAATGATTCATAGTAGTATTATTGTCAAAAGCTCCGTATTGCGATTTTCATTTAAAAATCAATTCTCGTGTAAGCGTCTTGAAGACGCCGTTTCAGAACTCGTGGCACGTGCTCGAAAATTTCATGGTTGTACTTTACATAAGGAATTAAATTTATGTTTAATTTGTCTGTCTATAAATTTAATTATGTGTATGTGTAATGCGTTTAGTCTTATAGGCAATAAAATTTTATATTTGCAAAAAAATATTTTAAATGTGTATGTGATTAGAGACATTTTAGACAGGATAACAATTTACAAATCGTTGCTATTATGTACTAATAACGATAATGATTAAGTGGTTATTCTATATATTGCTGAAATCAACAAAACAAAAGTACAGAAACGATTTAATATAATTTTATTTTGTTTTAGAATGGTAGCATTTGCAGTTTAAAAGACTATTTATTTTTGTTTACAAATACTAAAATGCCAATTTCATGTCTCAATTTTTCTGGAGGAGTTTTAACATTTATTAGTTTCTCGAAGATTTCTTATGTTATCTCTTAGCCAGTCTCGTATATTATAAAAGAATGCCTCAAAATTCACATATTTGACTATTCCAACTGTAACTGCGAGTTGCAGTAGTTCGGTCGTCGTGGCGTTCATTGAAAGAGGCCTGTGTCCAACAGTGAACCAATATGTGCGGGTAAAGATGATGATGATATGTGCGGATAAAGATGATGTATATAAATATAGTATTAGATTAGTTTCAGATTCGTTTCCCTTCTTTTTCGATTTTTAACCTTGTTTTTAGGTATTTTCTGTTCGAGATCGGCCAGATTATTTTTGAGATTAGGCCATTAGTTTTGCGTAAACTTTGTGTGAATTTAAGTTCAGTCAATGGATTTATTGACCTGGCATCTGACACGATTCTTCCTATATAATTTAATACTGCTGTCATATATAGATGTATTAAGATTTCATTTTACCCTTGCTCACGTTCAATTACATATGTCTGCGGTGTTCATATACATGATCTGTAATAACAATTTCCTAACGATGATAGTCATTCAATAGGAAAATTCCAATTAGGATTTTGCAAGTTGGGTACGCGATAAAAATAATATCATGTCTTTTACGACTGCTATTAAATACATGTTTCAATTTATTATTATAAATAAAAATGCGAACGTTTTGACAAGAGACTGATGGCCCTTTCGGAGGAGAGGGAAAGGAGAGCAATGCCTCGGAATAGTAATGTGGATGTGTATAGGCGTCGATTGTCGTAAAAAGTCTGCGATTGTTCGTTTGCCCCCTATTCTATAAAACAGTATATACATTTTAAAGGTATGAGCTTCATTTTAGATGTATAATTTATACGCACAATGGAATGTTTATTATCTACGTGTTTGTTAGTGTTTACCCCGTAATAAATTACGTGGATCGTTAAAGGAACAATTTAACAAAGGGGCTAAATGAGGAGCGCCTCTGATTTATGACGAACATTTATTTCAGACGTGAAACGCTTAACATTAAGTTAATTTAATGATTATTGAAACGGTATTCAATCAGATCTTCGGGAATATAACTTAAATGTTCTTTTCGCCTTTGGTTATGAAAATTTTGTTCTTCGCAACACAAATATGGGTTAAGATAAAAATGATATTGGTCATACCACAGTACAATTTATCGTGATCCGTGACACGTTGTGCCATAGACGATTTTAATTTATTTATGTTATCCCGCCCGTTCCCTGACGCCAATCAAGGAATTTAAAATTTACATTAACTATCTACAAACGATTTCACACCGATCAATTACAGTGTAGGATCATGACAAACAAACCATAAGATTTAGTAGTTTCACGTTTATCTCAATAACAAACAAAAAATATCTTTTATATCTGTAGAAGCGTATGCACAGACCTATACAGTGTATAGGTTTATTACATATGAAGTTGGCGTTTTGTATGGGAGGAACAAAAAGTGGAATATTTTTTAATTTAATATATTCAATTGGTCGAAGTATAAGCCGTTTTTCTATGCACTTTTGCCATCTCATAGGTAGTCCATTGATCCCTGTACTAAAAAACCAGTCGGACGGGAATCAATAAAATCTTTGAAGGCGATTGGCACTGCCCCATTGGAGTTGAATTTTTCCCTTGCAAAAAATTATCTGAAGCTCTTCTAATTTAGTAGCCGTCTATTGCGCAATGTGTGGTCTAGCATTGTCGTAAAGCAGCAGTGACGTGGAGCGATTGACCAGCCTTTTTTTTTTTTGTTGACGCGGGGAAACGCATTTACACGCCGTTACTGGCCCTGGGTGGGTTCCAGTGGCGTGTGGGGCTCACGCCACATTATATAGTGCCGAATACCCATACAAACAACCGCGAGTGCCACCAGTGCCGCCTTTGGTGAGATGGCCCGGAACAACAATCATCAGGGCACCTCGACGGCAAGTCAGTCCCCGAAGGGACCGACGCCACCTCCACAGATGGGGTTATCACGCACCACATTACAACCCCACCGACATTGGGACAGTGCAATGAGGTGAGGTTCCCATCCTCGCCTCATGCCACGTGCGCAAGAGCGCCACCACTTTTTGCTCTTTTGTCCCCTTTTCTTAAAATTTGGTTGTGGTTAATTTTCGGTTGGTACAGGATTTGGCTAGCTGGCCAGGATCCAATCATTGCGCTGAGCGCTTACAATCATCGTAAAGAATCCATTTTTCATCACAGGTGATGATTCCGTTTAAAATCCCTTCATTATTGTGCTGGTTTAGTCATGTAACGCAGCAGTCGACGCGCGTTTGCCGGTATACTTTAATCAATTCGTGACGTAGGGAACTTTCAAGATTTTTAAACTTCCCAATTTGCTTAAGTGAGTTAAAACATTTTTATCACTAACATCGCAGCCTGCAGCTAACACGGACGTAGTTTGCGATGGATCCGATCACACAATAGCCTTCAAATATTCATTATCAATTTGGGTCTCATGCTGTCCACGGGGCTTGTTCGACAGATCGAAGTTTCCAGAACGAAAACGTTGGAACCAAAAACGAACTGTATTTTCTTTTGCAACATGACCGCCCTACACATCATTCACCCTTACCAAATTATTTACCAAAGAGGAGAAGTTCGTGATTTAAGTGGCCAGTACGAAAAACGCAAATTTTATATGTAAGGACCTAATATAAATGTCCTAATTACTTGTTTGGAATTCACTTTGGGAGAATTATTGACTTAGGTAGCATTTTAAGCTAGATGAAGCCGATAACAGGATTAGTTTAAGCAACGTTAAGAAAGCTTAGATTTTTCGATCACATTTTTGGTTTCCCTTCTCCCATTATCTAGGAGTCCTTTAATATTTTTGTTTAACACAATCTGCAAGGCTGTTTGCCATAATTCGAAACTCACGCTAGAAGTCATATTTTCTGGCTTCTTATTTGGCTTTAATTTCAGGATTTTTTCTAAATTATAAGTTTTATTTCCACTGTCCAGTTACTAACTAAACTTTTTTCTCTATGTGATATAAGATATATACCTATAATATTCGTAAATGGATTCATATTAAATCTAATCCTTTATAAGCGCTTTATTCTTCAGACTTTGAGGAAGTCTAAATCTCACAAAGGGACGTTTATCGTTGGACTTAAAAGTGATAAGTTATTGAGTTTTATCTCCTCCATAAACGTAAACGTTTAGTGTCGGAACTTCGAGCGAGGCCGATGAATATAGACCGTGATTCAGACGTTTCATATTATTTAAACTGTGTCTTTCGTCTATTTAATTTTATAATCTAGGTTGCTAAATATCTGGATAAATTATAATAAAGAACAACATAACAATGAATTTTGGCCATTCATTTCTAAAACGCAATCTAATTAATATGAACGTTCCCAAACATTTCCCAAGAAATATAAAAAAAAAAAACTGAAAAACCAAACTCATAAGTAGTAAAATGCACATATGCACCTAAAATTATAACTTCCTAACCTGTGTATATATTGTGATTATCTTCTAGACGCCACATTTACTTGCTGGTTTTTATTATACGTGCATTAAAAATATTTTCTACCAATACTAATCTGCACTTCGTTGACCTGATTTTAAGCAAGGATTAAGCAATCTAACATTTCTAACTACTAAAACTGTTTATTAATATTTTTGAATGCTGACACGACGAATTTATTATTATCACATACTTCCTATGCAAGTTCACGAACCAAAATGACCTAACGCACAGGTGTAGTATTGTCTAGTAATATTATGTGTCGTTGATTGATAAAATAATCTAGCTGAGGCGGTCGCTGGTTTTGATGGAGCTGCAACAATATTCTTTAAAATCTTAATTTCTTAGGAATAATAAGTTGTTGTAAAGAATGAAATTATGTGTCATTTTTTTATGTTCATCCATGTATTTTTATGTATATATGTGAAGTTAGCTTTGTTTTGTTTACTACATGTGGTCTTAAAATGCCATCTACATAATAAATAATCACTTGAGCTTTCGTTTGTAGACAGCACAGCCAAAATAAAATAAACACACCCGCTGCATTTCTCGCAATGCATCTAGTCAGTCTTTTTTTCCACTGCTTCTAAATTTGAACGTGGCCACGCGCCAGTTCATCGCGTGCGCCCCCATCGCCCGTTTCTGAACGTGTAGCCAATTGTTTTTGAAAATATTTTTAAATACAGTTTTACAGTTTACTTTAGAAATATTAGGTTAATTTGTGCTTTAATCAACATAATATTACGAAAACGTTTGGTAAATATCGTAGAAAATGTGGTGTTCTTATTATCTGTATATAATTTTGTGTGATTAATAACAATTATAAATTTACTTTATTAAATAACGATATTTAGTATTAATGCCTGCATAGTTTTATTTGTTCGATAGAAAATTAGACATATATTATCTAAGATAGTTAAAAATCTTCGCATGAAATTATACAAATGTTTATCTTAGAGCCCAAGCATAGAGTTCTATGTCGGCTAAAGACAACGTTCTTAATATAAACACGCGGGGCTACCCTATAATTAAATTGGAAGTGATTGTGGAACATTTTGTTGAAACTCTAAAATAATCATTGTGGTATTTTATGAACATAGTGCATATGACATTGATTAAAGAAAATGGGGAAGAAGAAGAAACCTAATGGGAAAAAAGGCAATAGATTTTTTCGTTGGATACGAAGGTACTATGTTTATTATTTTTTGCATGTTCTTATTATTTTGGATTACGACTAAGGATTATATTATTGTTGTCTGATTAACGTGTGTTACATGTTTATTACTAATAATGGTAACGAATTTCATAATAGTCTAACGCAAATATTATTAGATTGGAATACCACCGGCAGGTCATTGTGACAGAACAAAAGACGGGCGTTGTTTCTATACTAGTCCTGGATATGGTTTGGATTCAGGTGATGTAGAAGACATGATTTGTGCAAAGACAGCACAACACTTCTACGACAAAACGAGCTAGCGTATATGGCTGTAGCCTTCTTTGTCCTACTATATTGAACATTCTCTCAATGAGAGTTAACAAGAGGAGTGTTTTTGAGCCAGTTTAGAAGAAATAAATAGAAGCATTCCACGCATGCTCGGTACTCATAATTGAGATGACCATTTTGTACCTACCAGATATTCCACTGAAAGCTGGTCCACGTCGTCACTACAAATAGTGAGATAGTATATCCAAAAAAGCATTGTTTCTTTGTTTAACATCATATGTGATTAAAGTTTGGTGCGAATGGTGCATGATATCCAAAACGTTTATTATAAAAATTGCACCCCATAATTTGCAATGGCCAGTGTATAAATAAATAGTTTCATCATTTAAGCAATAATTGTTTACAAATAGTCACAAAACATTATTGTATTTCCGTGGCGTCGTGGGTTGTATTTTTCACGGGCACATTCTAACTTCCCGAAATTTTTATATAAGATTATATTTTCAAATAAGATGTGATTGCATAAGTTCGAATTTTTTAAAACCGAATTTGCAAACTATCTTTTCTATGTTTGTGTGTGTGCGTATGTAGACCTTGAATAACTTTACATTTTTGCATTGGAGTTTCTTAGTCGTTAAATCAATTGATTGAGCCAGATAGATTTTAAATATTACTGATATGTATTGTATATATATGCATGCGTATGCATTTGCATGCATATATATGGATGTGTGTGTATATGCATGCGTATGCGTTTGCATGCATATGTATGTATGTCCATACAATGCATATATGTATCTAACTATAGGTGAAGAATGTTAAATGGCTTCTGGTTATATTAAAAAAAATTTAGTTGTTGTAAAATATAAAGCTGTAAGTTTTCCAAATAAAATAAAATAAATAAAATATTCACAAGAAGATTCAGCTACTTTTTGCGTTGACTCTACATCATTCAAAAGACAGAATCTGATACCGTAAACCAGATGCTCTTTTACATTCCTCGCCTGTCGTCGCTTGAACCTGTCGACCGTTTTCAGGCCCAGAAAGTACAAAAATATAAATATTAATGAGTCGATTTCCCATGATTTTTTAACATTTCTAAAGCGGAAACGTGTTGCCGTATTGAAAGCAACGACAAGTTTTCACATTTTCTACTTAAAGGCAGTGCTTGCACGCTTCAATTGTATTGCTAGTGGAAAGTAGTCGTTTAATTAAATTAACAGATATACAACAGTTAGAAACAATGTTTTGTCTGTTGACCTATTTTTGTGAAATTGTACCTAATTAAAAGCAAACGAATGCCAGCTGGTGGAGTAAACCTCCTTAGTACCCAATATATAGTATTTTCAGTGTTGCCTATGACATTTACGTTCAGCTAGCAGTCCGGCCCGGCTTCGAGAGGATATTTCACAAAATATGACAAAAATTAATTATTTACCAAAAAACGAAAAAGATAAATTTTAATTTCGGCCTATATTATCATGGTAACGTGTAAACATTACACGTTGCCATGATAATATATTCATTTTATGACGGAACAACGTCTGCCAGGACAGCTAGTAGTCCATCACCACCATGGTTCAAGAATTAGAAGGGTTTAGTAACCTGGGGTGAACACAAGCAAAGCCAATTGAATCGAGGGGGATGCACTTTGCAATCCTCCTAGACGAGGGGCTAAAGATCGGGTGGAGGATCGCTATTTGTACTCCTCTTATAAGAAGAGGGGACAGAAGAGCAACAGGAGGAGGCGCTTTTGCACACGGGGCAAGGGGATTATCTGTAGTAAGACCCCATCTGTGGAGGTGGATTAGGGAGCGGACTAGCTGTCGAGGTGTCTTAATGAATTCTTGTTCCGGGGCACCTCACCAAAGGCGGACCTGATGGCACTCGTGGTGGTTTTTGTGCGTATTCGGCACTATAATGCGCCGCAAGCCCGACACACCACTGAACCCCACTCAGGGCCAGTAAAGGCGCGTAAATGCGTTCCGCGTCAACAAAAAAAAAGCCACCACCCAGATGCATAACATAGTATTTATTAATGCAGTACAGCGCTGTAAGGCGCAGCGTGAGGGCACGCATATCGCCCTTGCCTGTGTGACGTATGGTAGTGATGATAATATATAATAATATATAACGTATCGTCACTACGATGCGTCACACATTGTACCTAGGTCATGCACCGATCCGTTCCTGGCATGACTTAGCTTGACACACATGCACGCCGCACTATGGTTGACCTTATCTCAAATATGTCATGTCATTTAATAACAAATTGTAATTTTTGGTATCACTTTCGGCTTTAGAATGATGTGACATTATTTCCGAATCTCAAATTATGCCACATGACTATCAAATCGGGTCCTGTACTCATGTGCTTTAGTACTAGTTTGGTCGGAGGTATTGAGGGGTCCCTGCTCCTCTTCCCCTTTTTCTACAGTTATTGAAGCCTGAATTACATTACTGTGAGTAAACTAATAATATATTATAGTTCACTATTCAGAACATTAGTTTCGTATTCATTTTCTTAATAATCAAGGAAGAAAACAAGATTATTTATGGAAGTCGTTCGATAGAGTTGCTGCGTTCGCCCACCTCTATATCTACAAACTAGTTTTGTTAGGTTAATGTAATTTATTTCACATTTCATATATAGTATACTGTATAATTCCATTAAAATAGATCAACGTTTAAGAAACAATAGCAATGACATAATCTGGTAATTGTCTACTGTGAGATATCCGGCTGTTAAGAAGGGCAATTACGTTCTGTCCCGGCCTTTTGTACCCACAGACCTTCACTGTCGGCTTGTCTTTTTCAGGACTTGTTTGTTTTCTTCGTCTTTAACTAACAATACTTAAACATCTTTTACAGTATGCCCAGTTTATACTCTTATAGCTTGAAAGTGATAGAAGATTCGTTTAAATGAGGTAAATTAGTCGAGACAACAGTTCGGAATCTTGTATAAAATTAATGAAATAATCTTGTATAAAAATAAAGAATATTTAAAACATAATAAGAATCATTATAGCAGCAGCAGGTTCTGTAAATACGACCTGTTTTTAATAAATTTCATGTTGGAATCAGATAATTTAATTGCCACATCATTTTTTTTTTCAACGGAATTAGCTTAACAAGGATAGAGGGGCATTGACTATAATATACAGTAGCGAAGAAGAGCCCTAATGAGGACTGCTGGACGTTGATACCTGAGCTATTGCTAGTAGCGTTCAGCAGCGCCTTGTCTGTACAAAAATAAAAAAATCCCACCCAGTTAATACGAAAATTATGACGACGTTTTGGGCCGTTGATTAAAACTAATTTGGCTAAAAATAACTAACGACATCAAGAAGAGGATATTAAGTTTCTTTACATTCTTTTTATTAGGTTACTGAACGCTAATAAACGTTGATATGTAATGATAAAACTATCCCGAATGCGCTGAAAATGGACGTAGCAAGAATCATATCTCTCAACGCCCTGTAAAGGCAATAACATATCGCCAACATAAAATACGGATTCACATCGAAAGGAGCATCTGGCGTGGGGTAATCATCACTACAAAATTCAATAGCACGTGCCGACGCGCCGCTGTAATGTATATTGTATACGCCTGTGCCGTCCCCTCTATACCTCCATAACATTTCTCTTAAGCATGAAAATGTTTCGTCTAGTTCGTCGTACACTGCGCGTCTTAGCCCGCGTGGCACTATAATTATGTATCACAGGCGAGCGTTGGACATGGATGAGCGTTGACGAAAGTTTAGTCAATAGAAGCACTGCGTTAGTCAATTCCGATCGTATAGTCCACGTCATACTGTTGAGCCGCCCACGGTTAATAGGACGTGCGCGTGCTCCCAAATAACAAAATAAACTTAGTGAAATTTTATTTACCGCAAGGCACTTTTTAGGGCCATAACTCTTTATGTTCCATAGTGTTAAGACACGTGTTGTTGACCCGGAAGTGAATCTCTCAAAACTTTTACTCGCGTTTACACTATGTTATATTTTTTGTGATATGTTATATGAACATTAAAGACTATGATCTAAAATGAAAGTTCACGAAATGTGTAAGTACCATTATATTATAGCAAACATTATTTTGCAAGCAACGGTATATTGTGGTACTTTAAAACGTTTTAATGTTTATATAAGTGGGCCAATTGTTTTAGCCGAGAGTGAAAGACTTTTTTGTTGTGATCTGCTTGATTGACCATGTATTAGAAATGTGTACAGGAACACTTTCAACAGTCATAATTTAATTTACTTTCGTATCATATATTTATTATTTATTTTCCCATACGTTTTATTTACTGCAAATCGTTGCTTATATAACAATCATCATTTTCAGAAGTTATATCGTTGTTGTTTTTCTAACATTCCTCCATGAAAATCAAGAGCTTTGATTCGAGCAGTAGATATATATTGCTACAGCCATTGTTAAGCGGAAATCCTGTACCTCCTATACGGCATGATATTGACACAATAATTTGCCCTCTAAAAACATTTCTTGATTTGTAAGAACGATAGTGTAATTATAATAAGTATGACAAACCGTGTAAGTAAGTCCAAGTTCGTATGACACTGACATGAAGTGACTGCTACATAAACCAGAGGGTCGAGGAAAAAAAGGATGGAAACGTTTCTGCACCCTTTTTGATTAGGCACAAAGTCTACAGGCAAAGCTACTTGACAATCAGGTGGTCTTATTAATGGTTTGCTTTGTATGCAATATCTAATAGTGTGAAATAATAACAAATTTTATCTTAGTATAATAATATAAATAGTATAATTATTTGTGTTCGATGAAAGTAAATCTCTAGATGGTTTCACAAATGGGACTTCATTTGTGAAACTAACTATAGGTGCTGTTACAATTGAATTATGGAAAAATTTGCATAAGCAAATATAACAAATGTCGAAAGACCTCACGAGTCCAAATTTTCAAGCTGAAGTTTTAGTTGCTTTGATCACTGAAAATATTTTAAGTCGAGCGGAAACCGAACTCGGCGACCTCATAGATTTAAACATTGTTTCTAAGTTAGGAGACATTGAGACAACACGGATGCCATTGCAATGCGAGGAATAAAGGTGAATAATCAAAGAATGACGAGAGTTAAGTGGAATGATCCTTGACTAACAACAGACAGTACGACTCTAGATAGGATCGAGCTTCGCAACCGCTACTCTATTTTAACATTGATTAACACGCATATTAGTGATAGCACTAATATGCGTGTTAATCAATGTAATGTGTTGAGAAAAAAATAATAAATACATAAGCATTGTTATCTTTTTATCGCTTAGTGCTTAGATGGCAAGTTCTTTATTTGTATCGTCTTAGGTCGACTGCCAACG
>JAFELO010000318.1:504768-526089 GCA_017140195.1 Eumaeus atala | reverse complement strand
AAAGACATTAATTTATATTAAGATCAAAACATGAGAGGATTACTAAGAAAAAACTAATTACTGGTCGAAACCAAGAACAATTATTTAAGGGGTACAATGCAATCTATATTTTATTATATGTTATTTACGTTGGGCGCCAATTGTGACCATTTTTAATTCTATAAGATTCTATATAAGGAGTTCACATGGAGGTTAAGGACTATTAAAGGTTTAGTCACCCTTTTAATACATTTATTCGAACATGGTCTCTCCACATTCACAATCATGAACAAACTTAAGATACTACAAGAACAAACAATAGATTCAATACGGTTTTTAAGAAGGGTTAGTAAAAAGTGAGGGTATGTAGCCTTATTTGGGTAGCTGTCCGAGACTCCAGAGTGCAACTTGGATGGTATTTTACATATATAATTGTTTGCGGATTGTTCTTCATTCCTTATATTCAATATTTGAAAGATTACGGTGAGATCATATCTTTATATTACATCTAAATTTAAAAAGGGAAAAAGAAAAGGAGTAGAGCCCCTTTTAATGAAATATAATTGTTATTTGATATATTTTATATCACGAATATGAATGTTCACGGCGGAAAAGATAAAACTATTTAATTATGATTTGGGGATGGCAGATAGCATCAGTATCGCGAAATTTGTGTATTTTCAAAATTTATTTATTTATTTGTTAACATCTATTTTGTCCCCTACAAGGTAATTCCCCTGGGATATTATACACTTGTTCCGGTTTTTTGCAAATCTGCGAAGCGTTTCAAAAAAATATTTTTTTGTATCTTGTTCAGCTCCTCCTTCGATGCCGTCTTTATCTCAATCGTGGCGTAGCGTCGTCCTCTCATGGGCCTCCTTAGTGTCGGTAACAAGAAAAAGTCACAAGGGGCCAGATATGGGCAATACGGTGGCTGCGCGGTATCATTAGTGTGTTGTTTTTGGCCAAGAAGTCGCGTACAAGCAGCGATATAAATTGAGCAATTTTGGTACGAATTTTGTGGCTACCCGTCAAATGCCCAAATTATAGGCGATTCGACGATTGACCAATACCATTTCCTTCACTTCATCAATTTTTTCGTCTCTTGTTGAAGTTCTCGGGCGTCCGGCACGCTCTTCGTCGTCCACATCTTCTCGGCCTTCTCAAAATATTTTGTACCACCGATAAACGTCGCTTTTGTAAAAATCATTTGGAATGCATCTGCGCTCTTAATTTCGTTTTTCACAGAAAATTTGAGGTTCTTTGTTCCATTTTTTTGAATAGGTAAGGATCAAAGACGAACCAAAACACATGCAAGCAAAGCATCTGTCAACCATTAACTGAACATTTCAAAATGGCCGAACTTGTCAGCATAAGTGATAGACATGTAGCAACGTAACTCCACAAAAAATCGTAATTCGAATATATGTAACCCGCGAAAATAGCATTACTTTTTGAACACACTCGTATATGTCAACAATACTTGGAACTGTATGTTGGTAGTTTTTGATAGTCCTATTATTTTGGAATTTAGTATAAGGTTAGTTAAAACACACTACTTGTTTTGAGCTTGAGATATTCGGTCGGTCGGTGGGGCAGGAGTTGAGACCCTTGGAACTATTCTGAGTCGGTTTCGAATTGTGTTATTTTTCAAATTTCACTGTCTTAACCCCTTGTCACTATATTTTGACACAAGTCATGAATGAAGATCACAACATTTTACTACTTTAAGTTTTCTTTGAGGCATTTGTACCACAAAAGAAAAACAGAACCCGTAAAGCAAAAATCACTGTTGTCTGTGTATCCGTCTGTTAAGGTCTTACTTTCGCAGGAACGTGTGGAAGTATCAAATTAAAGTGTATGTCAAATATTTGGTATTCGTTTTGGTCTGTAGTTGCTTTTTGCAAAAAACAGACTTATGAGTCAATACAATCAAAAGATAAAGCTGTTTTTTTTTCATTATCAGCCCTTATCGGTCCACTGCTGGCCATAGGCCTCGTTCAATGAACGCCAAGACGACGGAATTTCCGATATATATATATATATAATCATTATCAGCCCTCATCGGTCAGCTGCTGGACTCAATCAACTCCGCTCTTAATGAACGCCAAGACGATCGATCTCCTGCTACTCGCATCCATCCCGGACCGGCTACTGCACGGAGATCGTCTTCACACCTGGCGAACGGTCGATCAACACTTCGTTTTCTCAAACGACGCGGCCTCCACTCTAGAACCTTACTGGCCCATCTGCCACTTCAGCGAGCTTATTCTTCGCGTTTTATTGGATACTTTAGTTCTCTGCCTTATGAATTCATTACTAATTCTATCGAACAGAGAAACATAGAGCACATCACGTTCGATAGCCCGTTGGGCTACCGCAAACCTGTGGACCTGTCTTAAATTAAGAGGCCGTGTTTCGGCCCCGTAGGTCATCACGGGGGCAACGCATTGATTGAAGACTTGTCTTCAAGCTCTGCGGACGTGAGAATGTGATGAAGTTTCCGGAATGCTGCCCAACCCAACTGAATCCTTCTATCGGCGTCCCTCTCGAAGTAGTGTCCACCTCGACGTTTACCGGCCTAGGGAGGACGTGATCGTTATTTTATAATGGTCCTAGAGTACATTTACATTATCTTAGTCTGAAATGTTAAGAATGAGGTTTCCAATATGTACTTGAATACCGGCGTATCATTTGAAATCTCCAATTGGAAAAAAATACTAAATATTTAAACTAAATAAAATTGGTGTTAAGAGTGACCCAAATCTTACAAGATTCGGTCGCTTCGGCTCACAAGTGTATGACCTACATGTACATAAAGATATTATAATTATAAAAAAATGAAATATTTATGAAGTAACCAATTGCCCAATATCCTTGCATAATAACGTGGGAGTCATTCGTGCCGCTCTCGTGGGACTGGTCTCTGTTAACTCAGTTTTGAATTTAAATGAACTACAAAAAAAAACGTGGAGTTCAACTCATTGTATACTTATTGTCTTGTAGTAGCAGGCGCATAGGATAAACCCGGTGAAACACTTTGTAATTATATTTTAAATTTACTGTCTCAGTTATAATTATCAACTGGATATGATGTACCAATTGATTAAGTCAGTTTTTAAGTGTAAAACACTTGTTATTTGTGTCATGTTGATGGAAGTAAGTGTTTAGTATCTGGATTAATATTAATATTTATTCAGTAATGGCTGAGTCTAAATTACAGTGGTCTTTGTGCCTAAACTAATCTTAATGGTTGAGTTTCAGGCTCCAGTGTTCTTGGTTTACTAAACAATAAGACTGATGGTTCCAGATTAACACTTGTGTACTTTAAACAATTAGTGATCAAGAATACAAGACTAAATTGTGCTTAGCATGTGTACTGTAGCTTATAAATCGGGAAAACTTCAGGCTAGGCGGCCGATCTCACCTAGGAAAGGTTGCAGTGCGCAAATATATTTTTCCGCGAAACAAAATAACCGTGCTTAGCAAAACCAATGATTCATATTCTACTTTTCATTATCCTCATTAGTGTTCTCAAACATCGTAGTTGATACCGCAGGAAATCATTTGAAATCCCTGACAACGCCTCTGCACTCTTTAGTCACCTCACCTCACCTGTTGTAGGCATGTTATTATGACACAAACCGCATGTTTGCACTCTAGGAATAAGAAAAATAATGAGAGGGAAAATTCCTTTCGTTAATTTAACCTGCTAAGTGCCAGGATGGTTTTGCGGGGTAACAGCTGACGAATGCGTTTCGGGGTCTTATAAGTTATAGTTAATGTAGTAATGATAAATATCTTGATGTACCTGAAAGTATCACTTAAGTTTGAAAAATTGTTTTAGTATTTGTTTGCATGTTGTTGAGGAATGTTATATGCTTTTTACTTATCTATCTACAATTACATTAATGCGGTCATATATCATCAACATAGCTATAGGTAAGAATTATTGCTTTTTAAATACATTAAAATGTCCTTTAATATTTGATTCCAGACAAATAATATTCTACGTAGACATAAATGTATTTTTGTGAAACTCAATTTAAGATGGTAGTAACATACGGTTAATTTTGACAGCCCTCAAAATAAAAAAAGAAACAAAAACATTTATTTGTTGTGAGCAAATAAATGTTTTTCTTTCTTTCTTTCTTTAATTATGACGGCTGTCAAAAGTTAACATAAATGCGTTAATGTGGTACTCATGTATTTCATGACTAAATTAACCGTGTGGAAGTATCAAATTAAAGTACGACCGTGGTGCCAACTCTCGGTCACAAATGAAAGCTGCGTCTATCGCGTTGGCCCATTGGAGGGGCCACAAGAACTATGGGCATCGGCAGTCACAGAAATGCTCCGCCTGCTTTTTAACCTTACTGCTATAAAAAATGTAAAGTGTCCCTACTGAATTTAATAATGACTAGGGATTCGCTAATGTAGATTTTTTTAAATACGTTTCTAAAGGGGTAAAACGGGGATTTATAATTTTAATTATTGAGGCGTGCAAAACCTCTACCAATGTTTAGTTCTTTTAGATTTTCTTGCCATTCAAGTTGCAAAATATTTTTGTTGTTTATTTCTAATGTGGCCAAATTTCCAGCCATTGTGTTATTAGGGTTTATCAATTACGATTCCCCTAATCGAGTGTCAATACATGTTGTTAAAGCCACTAGACGGATCTTAGCCCTTCCAAAAGTTAAACGCCAATAACGACTCTTCTTGGCGGATCAGGTTTACGTATTAAAGTATACCAGGGCTTAACATTTAATACAACCGATGAACCAACATCATTTTACTGATAACTTAAAGAACTAATTGCAGTTTGTTAACGATGGAAATCAAATGTGTATTATTTTGCTAGAGGTCATATTACTAATACCGTGTTCATAACAAACCACCACCACCAAAGTACCAAGCAACATTAATCCCACATTTATCTTAACAATAAAGAAAAGGATCGCAAGTAGGTAGTAGTAAGAATTTTTCATTGTACATTGCAAAGATTGTATGTGTGTGGTTTTTTTTCGTCTTTTTTATTGTCCGCTATGTGTAAGTATTTTTGTGTTTTGCTTTTTTTTTTGCTTTCTATTCGTGGTTGTGTCTAACATTGTGTTATGTTTGTACTTACTAACGGACACTTATAAATTTGGAAGATTTAGCTTTATTAAACTTTTGAAATAATTTACGAAAAAAAAACTGTTTAACGATGAATAGCAAAATTAGGATTTGGTAGTTAATTTGATTCCATTGAGTTGATAAAATGATAACAGTTGATTCAAATAATTTCTATTTTACTTAAGTAACTCTGCGTCTGTTTCGAAAATGAAATAATTTTACCTCATTGCTGAAGTAAATATTTAGTTTCCATTGTTAATTTATATAAAATGAATTGAATTATTTTTGTGTTGCAGTGACCTGCCTGATGATGAAGATAAAAAGTCGCCTGTTCTTCTGCTTGGTGTGAACAAAATAACAGATTCTCCTTTTGTCAGGCGGAGATCGACCGATCCTAATGCCTCTGGTTCCATAAGATTTTTCCGGCCACCAAAATCAAAATATACAAGAGGATTAAATGGAGACGAAAGATTGGAAAAAATTAGGCAGGATCTTCTTGTGCATAAGAGTAAGCCTGATAGATACATTCCAAATACTAGACACGACGTTTTGGTAGAACCTGAAACTAAGAATTGTATCAAGCTGAGCTGCGTAAAGAATTGTATCTGTGACAGAAATAATTCCTCGTCAAAAAGAGGCTCATTCTCTTTTCATAGAACTGAAAATCGTCAGTCTTCTTTGTGTCCATCCGAACCTTATATAAAATCTGACAAAGACTATTCAGAAAATGAAATAGAATTTAAATATACAGAGCACATTCCAGACGTACAACCTTCAAGCAGCAAACAACATTCATACAACGTGACACCGAAATCGACAGAAAGAAGACATTTTTTGCTCACAAATCTTAATGAGAGATTTCGTAAAACTCTAAGCTTGGATTCGCGAAAGATTGATACTAATCGGGTTTTGAGTTTGCCTCAGGAGACGAGACCAAAATCCTTAGTTAATACGAGTAACATATGCGTTCAGCCTTTTAAAACTGGTGAAACATTTTTGAGGCAAAATTTTGAAAAACTCAACCACCCTAAAAAGAAACGGAAATCATTTTTCTCTTTAGACACATTCTTCGATTCAAAAAGGTCTGATACATCATCTATAGATGATTATTGTTCATCTAAATATAAACGCTTTGAGCTTGAAAGTGATGATTCACCACTTTTCAGACGTGATTACTCAAGAGAGAAGACACCGGATCTTCTAAATTTACCAGTTATTATTGACTCAGTTCGTAAGAAACAATCAGACACGAAAAAACAGTTGGAAAAACTTGAAAACCATTATTATAAAAGTCTAAATAAGACACGGACGGTCATAGATGCAATTCCAGCAGATGCTACCGACGTGCAAGGACCTAGTGGTCATTCTAATAACTTATTTGTATACGACGATGATGTTGAATACATCGAACCAATAAGAAGTAATTTTACAAGTCAAAGTACGTTGATTTTAGATAAAAATCATCCCAATGAAGATTATAAGCCTCCCTCTGTTTTAACAATTAATACTGACGACACAGATATAAAACTACCAAGCTCCACTGTTTCGCCTCAACCGAATGAAGTAAAAAATATTGATAATGATTTGGATAGTATCGGTGCTTATGAAATAGAAGTGAAAGAGGCAGATTTGTTAAAGGATTGCTCAAAGAAATTAATTGTGAAAGTTATGGATAAATCGGTAGATTCTATTGGAAGTTGTTCGTTAGATGTCGACGCTAGCACAGATTTTTCAGGTAATTTGGTGAATGTGTTTCACGTATCTTCATAAAGTTCATCCATTTAATTTTTTTTACAAAAATGCAACTCGTATTGAAAATATTCCAACATCAGGCGACACATTATGTTTCATGGATGATTTTGTTATCATTAAAGTAAAAAACCACTAACCAGTGTTAACAAGTAAGTAAATATGAATGCATTTTGGAAAAAATACTATGCTTGTTTATTGATCAATGGATATACTTTAGCATGTGTATACCTAGTCCTGCCATAAATATTGTTACAAAGAAAAAATGTATTATTAATTGCAAGTAGCATTTATTACTTTTACAGTGTGTTAGTTTAATACACAAATATAAATCAACTAAAAATATAAAAAGCTTATTCGAATAAGTCTCCCTTGGCTGTAACGCAGTATTCCAAACGTTGAGACAGTTATCAATAGAAGTACGCACTCTTTCCATGGGGAAATTCTTCACTGGCAATCGTACGGATTGTTTTATGTACTTCAAATTGTCATGGCGCTTAGAGCAAGCTGTGCTCTGTAAAATTGACCATAAAGCGTAATCCAGCTAATTAAGGTCAGAGTTAGATGAAGGGTTGTCTTCAGCTCTGATCAAGTCCGGAACTTTCGTTTTAATCAAGATTGGATGGATCGAGCTAAATGATCTGATCCGGATTATTGCTGGAAGGACCATACTTGGTTATTGAAGGCGCTATCAAAGGGCTTAACTACCATCTCAAGAATAGTATCTCGCTACACTTGTGCCCCTCGTACTTGTATGATTACAATCGTATAAAAATTACAGATTCCAAATTCAAATATATTTTTTTTATTGTAACCTTATTTATGGCCAGACTAAGTATATATGTCATACTATATTGTACCTGTATCTCTTTCGTTGATATAGTCATCTTTTAATATATGTTTATTTATTATGATTTCATTTACCATTACTTTTCTATTTTCAATAAACTTTATTTCAATATTGATTTTTTTTCATTATAAATTCTATCCTCTTCGATTTCGTGTGATGCTTTTGTCGTTGTATGCATTTTATATTTATGTAATATATATCTATGATAAGTTGGTTATCTCCACAATGTAATCCTAAGTCAAAAAAATGTAGAGTGCAGTAGGTTAATAGAGGAAACCAAACAAAACCAGTTCAACTGCGAATGGGATACCTGCGGGCACCGTACCGACTTCCGTTTTCACATAATTATTCGAAAGTCTTTGAGAATATTTTGCCACTTTATAAACGAATATTTCAATAAATGCTGGCACAATCAAAAATTATCTGGGATCTGTCCATATAATCAACAAGTACCTCTCGAAAAGCCCACACGGTCTGTTCAATGTTTGCCTCAATTAAATGTAGCTTTTACGTGTAGTAACGTTACTAGTAACAGAAGAAAGAGTTGAACATCGTTTTTGATGTCTGTTTCCATATTGAAACAAAAATAAAGTGTAACACTATGAACCTGTTTTCAAAAATAGCTGTTTATATATGTTAATACCTGTTACAGCCGAATACGGATAAAGTTTAGATTGGACAAAAATGCAATTTGCGTCTCCTACTGTCTCTTTCGTTTTAGGCATGGAAACTGCAACAGCTACTTAAACACATACATATATAACTGTGGAAACAGGTTTAAAACGGCACAGAAATAATAATTCTGTAACAGATTTAATATGTCACACTTATGAGAGTGTTACACCGATCAAGGTGTTTTGCGTCCCTGCCGGCACGAATGTATGAAGGTCACGATTTTGTGCCTGCAGTTACGGGAACTGTACCCGTGATAAATATAAACTGTAGTCAAATAAAAAGTGTGTTTTACCCTCTACCATTACTAGAAAAATAGACAATTTTTAATTTGCAGTGCTACAATATTCAATGTCCCATATTGTATATAATTAACTACTAAAATAAATTATGTAATGTTTCGGAATTTATCAGGCAAAGTTGGTTCAGTTGGGAACCCTCTTTGCCAGGTGAATATCAAAATCTTTGGTTAGGTATTTTTTTTTATTTGCACACAAAACACTTTACAAATCATTACAGGCTGGTGTCTAGACTCGTACTCGAGCTCGAGTCTTAATAATAATTCTGTATCATCATGAATTTTAATGAATACACTTTCTAGAATAAGTATGTCTTATAAATAATCTTTGAAATTTTTCAAAGATTTCATATATATCCTCAACAGCGTCGGAATAGGTTATTTGACAACATTTCAGTTTATTTATTAGTAAGTCACTGTGGATATTTTATTCTTAATTCTGTATCTGGATCGAAACTTCAAATTAAATTTTCAGAATTTTAATAACCCGCGTTAACGCTTCTTTGTGCAAGATGTTGTCACACTCGTATCTGTGTTTCACTTATATCTAACATTCTATATATTACGTCATATTTGCGAGCATATTACGTCATATTTGCGAGCATATTACGTCATCGTCCTTTCGACTGACGGCCGTTTTGTGTCACGGAAGCATATTCTAAAGAAATTAATAACTGTCGATTTCGTCGTCCTATCTTCACATGTACAGAGTTTAGAAAATATGAAAAAATAAAACATTTTCCTAAAAGTATATACAGTTAGGTATTATTTTTAGTGGTTATGAAAAGGCACAGAAATCTACAGAGTTCTGCCTCATTAGCTAGTCATAGACCAGTGAGTGTTTCAACAATCTGTGTTATTTGAATAATTTGTGCAGTAATTTTGTCAAGAACAGAATAACCTTGCAAAAGCATCTTTAAATTTCAATCTCTGTCTAAAATATACATAATATTTTATATTATTAACATACGATTTTAGTGTATATTTTTTCCTAGCCTTGCAACTAAAAATTTAGGTCATTGGTGATAATCTGAGGTAACTTGGCAACAAATGAATTACGCTTAGCTTTAAGAATTGGTAAACTGAACAAAAGCAATACAGACTGCAGGCACTTAAAATCATATCTCTGCATTTTGTTAATTATTGTTCACACAGAAGCTATCGCGATACCAATTAGGCATGACTCCTAAAAAAGTACTATGTATTGTATAATGACTCAGGTGTATGGTGTAACACGATGGTTACAGTAATACTTTAACAGATGACACACACATTACAGTTAAACCTAGTGTCAAATTATATGTAAATAAAAGTATTATATATACCTGAAGTGTAATATGACCAACTACTCATGGAGAAGGAAACTAGAAAGTTGCAGTATTAAGAAAAATTACAATGAAAAATGTTTAAACCCGGACCCTTGTTCGGTCGATCGGAATTTACTTGACGTGTTGAAAGAAGATACGTCGCGGAGCAATCATCTTCACTTGACGGCTTTTTTTACACCGTCGTGTGGATGGAAGTACGGGTGCCCCTTACCATTCATTTCAACGACTTTATTAAAGATCGAAAAAAAATTGACACTAAATTTGTACCTTGCATATTTTTAACCTGCTATCTCAAGTCGTTTACTGCCAGCATCAATCAGGTTATTTTGCTATAGAGTAACTGGTTCCCCGGCATAAAGTGTGGCTATCAATTCTTTACTGGATTCAATCCAATTTATCGAAAAAAGAAGGAACAAATGCTGCAACCTTTCTGTCTCAGCAGTCGTCATTTTTATTGAAATGGGGAAAGCTAAAAAAAAATAGTAGGTACTTCCAATATAAACAATAAATTAATTATTTAATCCGTATACCACGAATATTTCTCCCTCATCTTACCTATTATATACTCACTATACTATGCCTCACTATTATTTGTTGACACTCGCATTCATAGGCTCATGGCTTCACTACATGTCAATATCTACCATTGATTTAGAAAAATACTTAGGTTAACCTACCTATACCAGGATACACAGTCGGCCTGTTCAAACCGTCCATATAAAATCAAAATTATGTATTTTGTAAAAAATTTAAATAATTTGTGTAAGGTTGACTTTGCAAAAAGGATGTTTAAATTGTGCACTTCTTTCGATGAGAATCTGCTTTGCAAAAACAACTTAAAATCATGCAGGTCTGCGTTCATGTAGGTCCATTTCGGCTGTAATGCAGCATGGTCCTACCTATTAATAATCTAGCAGTCATATCCATGACGTCCGCGTGATTGATATTCTTAATTAGGTCGTAAAGAACAGCATACAATGCAGATTGCTATTTTGCAAACAAAAGACCGTTTACACACATGCCCATATTGATAAATCAGCCCTCATTCTACCTACGCATTTTATTCTAGCTCGGTCATTGTCGTCAAAATACTTGTCGGATACGCACCGGCACTCAAGTTGACGAACGGGATCAATCATCTTGCTATTTCAATTAGTCATTAATGCAGGAAAAAGCGTTCTAAGCGGTTCCGTGAATAAGTTAACAGTGCACATTATAGATTTCCGACCGTGGAACGAAATTGTTAACCTGTACCGAGGAGGGCCAAAACTGACGTTTTGAAAAAAATAAAAGTTTTGACAATTGTCACTTGTGAAGTTTATTGAAAAGAGTTGATAAATTATCGTTTTGTGAAATAAATTTGATTTAAACAATGCAGAAGTGATATATGATAATTTAAAAGGTCACGGAGAAAATCATAGTATTGCTTTCATTAAAGTAAGTTTCCAGTTTTCACCAATATACCGACGTAACATTTTTAAAATCGTTGACGGTAGCGTAAAAGTTTTGAATACTCATACACATAAAATCATTTTCTATGGGAGTACGTGATATTCATCGATTATGGTCTTTTTCATTTGGTATGACGTGAATAATGTAACATAAATTTAAAGCTTATTCGCGTGTTCCTAATCGTTAAGTAACCGATCGTCGTCGACGTCCTTTATTTTAATGCGGCAATAAACAAAAACAAAAAAAGTATTTGCATGTACTTGGATTATTGTGACTCACATTTATTTGCAGTACAGAAGTTAAGGAGGCCAAGGTATTTTAATAATTTATCTACTGGTTTATTGCAATTTTTTACTTATACCGAAATATGTTACTAAAACAGTTTAGGAACAATGACATTATATTTAATAGGTTTATCAATAATTATTTCTTAAAGTATGTGTAGCCATAATAAATATGATCAACATTTGTGAAAGTATTTTATTTATGAATTGTTGGTTTAAATAAGTGAATTGATTTCTTGTTATATATTGCCTATATTATGAATAAGGTAATGACATTTTATGAAAATGCTTTTGCCATTGACCTGCTATTGCTTTGACCAGATTAACCACCACCTAAGCCTTTTTAAGGAAACAAAGTCATTATGTGTTGTTGTGGTCCACAAACAAGTTATGCCACAAATAATGCCTGAGGCATAACATAAAGGTATAAATCTCTACTTAAATTTAACTATAAACATTAAAAGCTTCTTATTCACAGTTATTAAAATGTTTCTCATATTATTCTGAGCACGCATTACATTGTCTGGCATGGGAATGAGCCTGAAGTGGCTATAGGCTTGCCACCTATGACATCATGGGCCTCAGTACCTTAGCTAATCGTGGGTGTGCTAGTATATCTATTGGACTTACGAGTTGTGGATGTACTAGCACACCTCTGCATACCTCTTCAAAGATAATAGGTATGAAGGTATATTTTTTTATATACAGTTCCCACTTTTGTTGTTTCATTATCTGTATGTTGAAAATTTTGCTCCCATCTAAAATTATTCAGCATATTCAGTTTGATTGCCAGCTTTATTTATTTAGGCATATAATATACATCTCTATTTTGACCCAAAGTATGCTTAAACATAAATCTTGGACTGATGGACGGATATCCTGTATATCCTATGAGATAGCCACCTATCTTATTTTGTTTGAATTCAACAATCCCTAAGAAGTCATGGCAGAAAAACATACAACAGTGTGTCTATTGTGCTTTGTAGTGAATTTAAATATTTAATAAGAAGATAGACGAGTAAATTTCTCATGACTTCTGTTTTTAAAGTAGCTGAATATCGAAGAAAGTTAAAAATCAAGAACTAGTAAAAATTATACAATTCTTCAAACTTTAATGTAAACCTGATAATGAAACTGCTATTAAATTGATTTAAATAAATTATAATTAATTTTGTACCTTCTTCTTGTAAGGTGAATTTAGAAAAATACTCAATTAATATTCAAAATTTCCTCCACTTGTAACATATATGTGGAACATAACCTCGGCAAATAAGGAGGTTCTGCTGGATAAATGATAAAAGAATACTAAGATGGTGTTGTGCTACAAGCAGAACCTATCTATATAGACATCAACTGTATTAAGTTCAGCATATTATATGTTTGTATTCTCATTTACATATAGTCAATATATTCTTTATGTATTTTATTTTTATTATCCTCTAATATCTCTTACAAATTTATCTATTATTCCTTCATATTATTACTAAACTATAGTTTATACCATGGATGTCACTTGTTAGCATAACACTATATATATATATATACATATATATATATATATATATATATATATATATATGTGTGTGTTACGACTGTAATCCAAAGTGTGTACATTGCTTACCAATGGGTGTACGGTTGCGATTAAGAAATAATTAAGCAATAGAGTTATTGTGACGACATGATTACGTATGACAATCTAGATAATGTGATAAATTTTATCCATTAGATTATTTAATGTAGTAATATTTTTATAAATGAAACACGCTTTACAATCTTTTGACTTAAATGTGTGATTATTTTCTCATGTTTTCCTGTAAGTTTGAGATTTGTTAAGACATCATTACTTGTTAACTGTAATTATTATGTATTATGTAAAATATAAATATTATCTTATAATCCTTCGAGAGTTATAATTCTGTCTAGTTGTGCATTAAAAGACCAGATAAATTGTATCATTTGTGTTATAAAAGTTTGGACTTTTTTATTACTATTAATATGACACACATTCTGTTCCTGGACTTATTTTCCCAATTTAATTCTTCATTTTCATTTCATTGCATTGCAGCCGAGTAGGGCCTGCACGAATAAGGGCGAACTTTTCGCTCAGTATGTGAGTTTCGCACAGTATGTGAGTAACCCATTTAGGGAGATAGGTGGAAACGCGTCTGCATAACCTTTATGCGGATATTTATTGCTGTCGGTAGTCATGGAAGGGATAGCACTTATAGGACAAGGATAAACAGGCCTGTTTATCCTTGTTCTATAGGGGCTATCCTTGTTCCACCCATCGAATCATTTATATTAGCGAAATGTTCATTCTTAAAATGACTATGTGTGGAATAGAAATAACTTACTTTACGCAAGGTAACTATTTTCACCGTATTTATTGCAGATACCACATCTGGGAGTTTAAACCTCCTCACTCCATCATCAACTACCAGTCGAATACGAGAGTTCACGTCGCGTATTCAAGAACGGGCCAATTCAAACAGCCAAGGCAACTGTTTTACACAGATTCCCATAACACCGTCTAAAACTCCAGATGATCCAACACCCACGCCAAATAAATCGGAAAATCTATTAAAACCGCCTCCGAAAATCCACATTGATACGTCCAGTCACAGATCGAGAAGTCATCACAAAAAACGTGACGACATCCCTCAGAAGAAGCCCAGCTATTTAAACTTGGCCTGTTCTGTCAATGGATATACGCATTTAACAACATATGATTCTAAGCTCCGTCAAGATATCAACAAAAGTCGTGAAGCATCCCCAATAAGACCAATTACACATACATACCAATATAGAAGTGAAAATAACTCATTATTAGTTCCGATTCCTGTAAGTGCCAACAAGCTGCTAGTTCCTACTTTTGGACCCCATGATACGCGTTCGAATTTGACACAAAAAGCGCCTTCCAAGGCGCATACTGATCCTCATCTTGCATCCCCAATAAATGCCTACATGGCAGCAGAGAACAAGCAGCTGAAAGACGAATTTTTAGGGAGCATGACAACTACAAGTAGACCTTATATTTCAAATGAGAGCAGAAACTTCGCAACATCCATGCTTCACCAAAAAGATGAAGTTGACAATATCAAAGAGACTACCACTTTTAAATCTAGCTATTCTGAAACCAATTTTCGTCAAACTGTAACTACTAGCAAAGAAACTAAAATTACTTCAGAATCATATACAATATCTTCGAATGGAGTGTCTAAACGTGTTGAAATTACTAAAGAAAATGGTGAGAAATTGACGAGTCCAATGAAAAGCTTTATACAGCAACGAGTTGAACGTCTCTATGGACCTGGAGCTCTTGCCCAAGGATTCTTCAACCAAAAGCGACATAAATTAAAGAGTGGTAGTGAAGATGAGGATCCTAAGGTGTTAACTGAAAAGTCCCTTAATTGTCAAAATGATAGATTCTCTGCGCCGCGTAGGTCGCTTGATAGTTACGACAGCGAAAATGTGTACATTAGTCCCAAAGAAGATCAGGTGTTGCCGGTTTTGAGGCATCTCAGGCCAGAATTTCGGGCACAACTGCCAGTGCTTTCACCAAGAAAGAGTTTAAAGTCTGATCTATCTCCACAAAAATCAGCAGACATTCCTGAGCCTTCTAAGACTGATGATGTTCCTGAATCTGTGACCAGTGAAGTGACTAATGGTGTTTCTGTGATAAATTTGGACGATTCCATTAAATCAGTGAATGTTGTAAATGGACTTTCAAAAGCAAATGGGGAGGGAGTTAAGAATGCTTATTACTTTTTAGATTTGGAAAAGAAAGAGACTGAAAGATTAATTGCATTGGCTGTTGGTGCAGAAAAAGAGTTAGAAAATTTACAGGTGATAAATATTTTTTTGTTACATATTCATACTACGAGATCTATTGTCCCAACATTCATTGAAAGAGAGCTATGTCCAGCTGATAAATGATTATGATGCTCAAATACTTAAACTAGGGTTAACATGGATATTACTCTTCCACTCAACTGTTGTGTCAATAGTTGTCTTGTGTTGCACAATTTTTTGTATTGGATGCAAGAAACATGTAGTAACAGTATTACAGCCACTATTTAATAATTCCAGGATAAACAAAATATCAGTGAGGAAGTGCTCGGGTTGTTGAGATCGGCGTCTGGTAAAGCACGACTCTTGGCCACACAGAAGATGCAGCAATTTGAAGGTAACCGAAAACAAAAACAAAATGAAAGATATAATATATTTTGCCAATGCATATATAATGAGTGCATTAAACAAATGTAGCACGAGGATGAATATATGATAAAATATTTTTAAATGAATGGATCGTGTGAGGGAAAAATACTTTTTTCTTTTTCATAAAATGCGAATTACCAAACCATTTTTATCATCATCATCATCACCAGCTGTCCAGCGCTTATGATGTGCGCCTTACTGATTAATATACTGTCACTTACCTAATAATATCTGTAACTTAGTTATCTGGCATATGATATCAACATCATCGGCCACTGCTGGTCATAGGCCTCCCCATTTGCATGCCACTGAGGTTGGTTAGTCATGAGCTCAACAGAGTGAAATGCTGTATGTGGCTTTAAAATTCTACTTATATACAGCCCAGGAGGGAATAAAGTTTATGTAAGGGACAATACAGTCCCTTAACATTAGCAGAAGGTAAAAAGTGGCGGCTTCTCAGGCTCCGTGGGACAGACTTATTATTTTGATAAATAACCTTAAAAAAAAGTCTTAAACATTCATACTACTTCAAATGACAAAGATGCAAATAATTTCAGGCCTCTGTTACAATAACATCAACGAGCGTGGAAACGAACAATTTCCCACCACGGTGGAAGATCTGCAGGGCTTCTGGGACATGGTGTGTCTCCAGGTGCGCAACGTGGACGCACTCTACCAGCACATAGCCGAACTGAAGGCTAACAATTGGCAGGAGGTGAGAGACTCTGTGGTTAGACTTTAAAGTTGTTTCACACATTCTGATGAGTTGGCCAATGCTGGGTGTTCGAAATAGAGTCGCATTTAGGCTAATATATCATTAATATGACCTGTGTACAAATATAATAGTTGATAAGACCTAATTTAGGACCCTGGCAAATTCAATTTCCTATTATTGTGAAAAAGTCGCGACAAAAACAATGACAACGTCGAGGGCAATATATGCGGTTCGTATACACGATATGTATGAAATAGGACGGATACTGATAACAAATGTTTCACAGTCGCACCAACATCTTTATCTAAATAGATACAGATGACCTTCCTTTGAGGACTTCGTTTTATAATAAAATACAGTCCATAAAAGCTCTGTCTCTGTCTGTATGTGATTTTCTCAAAATATGCTGAAAAGTTTTTTTGTTCGGTTTTTACTAAAAGAGTGTATTCCTGAAGAAGTTTTAAGTTAACAGTACATTAACGTTTTGTATAAATTGGCTGAAGTATAACGAGAGAGAGAGTTGCTAAAAAATCTCTCCTGCTGCAGATATGCTAATATATTAGTATATTGAATTTAAATCGACAAAAATACTGCGTGAATTTTAGATGTGCAAAAATACTACATAAAAAGATACCGCGATAGTTTTGTCTCATGTCTAAGGTCTTCTTTTAATCTTTGTCACTCCTATTAATCATATAAATACATTAGTTAACAACTTCATCAATAAATGAAACTTAGAATGTTGCACAAGATATGCATCAAGGTAAGGTAAATAAGGTATAACTTATATATCATATCTAAGGTTTAACTCATAACAATTACTTCGTGTCCAAAATATCTAACTATATTGTGTTATTGTCAAGGCTATTTTGTTTCGTTCAGTATTCTTACATAAATAAATGTGTTCATTAGCGTCGACATTGAATATACATTAAAATAGAAGAATAGAATAAGAAGGCAGGTATACCTTCGCGGGCAGCGTAGCCCGTGTTTAGTGTCCAATATTCACGAGGTACCTACGCTACAGTCTCCGCATCAGCTTCTTTGTTATTAGATATATCTAATTTTATAAATGCAATGTTTGAGAATCCTTACAAAACCAAACACTATTTTTAACAACAATTACAAATAGCGATATCAAATAGTGCCGCCAGGCCGTTACAGTCCTGATCAGCTGGTCGGTGGTGGTGGTGGTGGTTATCCCCTAAAATATCGAATAATTATCAAAATTGTTATAATAGTTACAGATTGTCCCGATGGTGAGCAAGCCTGTGGCGCCGACCCCCGCCCGCGCCCGCGCCCGCACGCCACTCGTGAAGAACGAGAGGGCGCGCCTCGCCGCCGAGAAGAGAGAAGCGGACCGGAAGGCGTTGCTGGAGCAGCGCAGGTACATTGATGAAACCAGAGCGTTTATACATTTCCAGATCAGATGTGGGATCGCTCTTAATCGACAGATAATCTAGTTGCAGGAAGTGTCGTTTCGGAAGGTTTGATCTCAGCATTAACGCACAGAGCCTCATTTGGTAACCGCCAGCCTGCTGAGAATAAAAATCGCTTACATGTCTTTGAAATGGAATATGTTAGAGTATAAGTACATCTTGTCAAATTTTAAGAAGGAGACCATTGGTTTGTATACGTACTCGACCTGGCGAACTCTGGCCAGATTCAGAGACCGCTGTTTTATGCTTTGTCATTAAAACTTAAAGTAAAGACTCGATTGCTAAATAGCAATAGTGCACGTAATGTCAGTACGGCGACCCACTGACAACAAAAGGGGCAGCACGAGACCCGAATGAGATGATATCCAGAACCATTCCATCGGTCCCCAGCACACCTACTATTACCATTATCACAAGACTATAATATATAATGCTACAATCTGCTCCGTCCCCAGGAGGGCCGCACGAGAGCGGCAGCTGGCTGCTCGGTCTGTCCCCAGCGCGGATCCTGCCAGAGACAACTTACCCTCTGAGGGCACCCAGGTAGGCACATATTATTTCTTATAGCTTTGTCGCATAATGTCCCTTCGCAAAACTTCCCATAATAAAAAATGAACTTTTCGTAAAACTCGCAGAATGTCCCTCTAGTAAGGAATTGAGCTGAAGTTTTGCATGCATGTATAAAGCGGAAAACAATGCACAATTACTTTGACATGAGCTGATCTGGTGATGGAGACAAAAGGTAGCCATGGAAAATATGTCATATTTTACATTACTGGTACACCCATGTATCAGTGCTCATATTTTATGACAGTATCAGTGTGGGCTTGTTCAATTTATTTTGACGATGAATTCAGACCTTCATGAGAACATAGTTGTAGCTATGCGGCAGTATAATGTGAGCGAAGTGCACCTGGACCATTGTGTTGCCCCAATGGAGCTACAACGCTGCGCTACTTAAAATCTTTAAAACTACTGTTATGATGTTAGAAGCTTTTTAAAATACAATATAGTAATGACAGACCGGCCGACCGGTTGGCGCAGTGGCGACACAGCTCGGGCGAGCCGTGCATGTCGCGCCAGAGGTCTCGGGTTCGAGTCCCGCCCAAGTCATGAATGTTTATCTATGTATTATATAATAATTATATATTATAAGTATTATTATATATATAATAAAAAATTAAATATAAAACATTTCTTAAATTTATAAAAAATATTAATATGTTTCCGTTGTCTAGTTTCTGTAACACAAGTCCTTATAGTAACTAGCACAGGGCTAAGCCAACGTGGTGTGATAAGTCCATAGACACATGAATAAAATAATAAGACTGGCAACAATATTATTATATTTACATCATACTAAGGTAAGAAACATTGCTGCCACAAATACGTACGTATGTCATAATGCGTCCAAGCCGAATTTAGGCTAAAGCTACTTCCGTCTTTGACCATCTGGACTGGCCATATTACAGTGCAACAAGTGTTTGCGTCACAAGTGCTCTATTCCCTCGTTGTCTCGTTCCTATAGGACAACAATTCGACACGAGTTAATCAGGAGATAAATATATCAATAAGAAAACGTGCGCTCCGAGGCACCTCGTGGTCTAGTGAGCCACAGATGTTAGGTCCCAGGTTTAAATCAAAAAGTGTTGTCAGGATTATTCAATTTCTAATGACAGTTCGGAGTCGGGAAGTTGGTGGTGCCTCGGAGCGCTCGTTTTCTTGTTAGTATATTTATCTCCTGACTATCTCGTGTCTTCCGCCTGACCACGGCGGGTGTAACCCGGTCGAAACGTCGAGCAAAGTATTATAAAAGCTTAGCCAGTACCTTGTAATAATTATTTTAAGTATCGCGTTAAAACCCGCCAGATAACTACGAAATGTGTAACAAACGTGAGTCACAAACAAGTTCCCTGTTTTTACAACTTACTTAGACTTAGCCGTTTTCATTATTGAAATACAGCGATTTATATCTAAAAAACGACTGCGATAGAATATATCTATTAATTTTACATTATGTATATATATATATATATATGTATATACATACATACATACGTACGTACGTACAGTACAGTACAGTAGTAAAATTGAGTCTAAACCTTAAACTGTACATAAAAAATAGTCTTTCAATTTATATAGTTGCAAAAACATTATATCTTTACAAACAGCTGATCGGATTTTGTTACAAACTTACAAGTTGCTCGAAGATACATTATTTAGCAGTGACATTATCACCACATAAATTGTAGATAGTCATCCACTTCACGTGTACATGCAAGTTTATAGCTCATTTGGGGAATTAACTGGGAATCTATCAAATTTAACTTGTACAATTAACTACCTTTAAGAGAAACATCGAGACAAGCTAAATAAAAACTTTTAAAAATATTTGAAAAAATCTTAATTTCCCTTCCAGAGAGACATTCTGTGAAAAAGATCATTTTCAGTTAAGAGCCTTTTTTGTACTTTTGTTCTGCACGATTGATATGTTATTCTTATTTCATATTTTGAGAGACAATAAATCGAATACTTATATTATTAAATTCTAATTTTCATCTTTTTCAGGAGGTTGAAATATTTGTTGGTAAAAATGCAAAAACATTATCCTCTACAGCTGATCAACTGAATGCAGTTGTTCAAAGCTGATTCACATAGATAATACATATACAAGTTCTTAATCATTACACGAAGCAGCTCTACTACTATCTGCTAAGAAAATTTAAGGCTGTTGCATAATATCCACTGGCTCAAATTGTTACAACCAATGTACTGTATTATATTTATTTATAGTGAGTAATTTATAACAGATATAATATAAAAGTAATCCATATCTGAATATTTGATATTTGTTTATATTCAATCATATTATCTCTTACTATGCATGCAGCCATATATTTTTATCACAGACAATTGTTATATATTAATACCACTCACTGGTGGGCCACACTGCGTTCAACAAATTTTCTTTATAAACATTTTACAATTAAAATAATATCAATTCATCTGCAAGAATTTCGCTTCAGAATTAAACTGCCTACAATACAGGATAATCATTGAATTAAAATCCGATTTGTTACCAAACCTCACAAGTATGTACAAGGAAGTCATTATCAGGTAAGAGTATTTGAACTTATTCACATTGGTGCTAACTATTTTCGTTCATACATTCTAAATGTTATAACTTTACTCTAATTCAAATATTGTTAAAAGCAGAATAAT
>JAFELO010000318.1:489449-504648 GCA_017140195.1 Eumaeus atala | reverse complement strand
ATATATTGGTATATTAATGGTTATTATTTAGGTACATTATATTTTTATGCCTGCAGTTGTGTATATAATATTGGTCTAAGCTAGAAAATATGCATTTTTTATTCACGACAAACGCTTTATGCTAATGTAAATTTAGATAAATGTAAGTTAATTTGTATAGAAGTTGAACACTAAAATATTTATAAATTAGATATGCGTAAATCGCATAGAGATAATATACATTCTTTCTCTATTTCTATGGTAAATCGTCATGGCAATGATCTCTAATGTCAAAATTTTGACAGCTGTTTGACATTTGCGAAACAGTTTTGCTAAGTGTAAAAATAGAGCTTCACCGCTTAAATTATTGAATAATGTTAACGTTCGCAATTTACCATTTGTACACAAATATACATGAAAGTTTTGTTCAAATGTTAATGTGTTGTGAAGTATGGAAAGTGTGTTGTAATAATCTCATATTTCCTTAAAAATAAATAGACATTTTTTTTTTAATTTTACAGTATTTATTATGTAATTCTTAAAAGGTAATAATCGAAAATATAACACTAATCTGGATTAAGAAGCACTATTTTCCTTCTTTTTTTCGTTTTGCTTGATTCTATTTGCTGGACCGCAATGCGCTGTGCGTATCTGTCCGGAACAGACGAGGCAGACGAAGTGAAAATGTAGGTACAGTGGACGACCTTTTATATCTGACTGATTGTAAGACAGGGATTTTATTGTGGTTATGAAGTTGCAATTTTTTATATAAGAATCCTGTTTATAGATACATTAAAATCAAAATCTTATGTGTTATGTTATTACTTACTGAAATAATAGAATTAATTTACACTTGTCGTTTTAAACTGTAATGAATTTCAATAAATTATTGTTTACTAGAATTTTGTTTTTTTTCTCATAATGTATTTTGAACCATCAACACGCAAGCCATAAAATGAACTGTCTGGAAGGGAGTATATCTAAACTATGTAAAGAGTTCCTGTGAAGGTGAAGAGAGGGACGGGTTAGTGAAGGAAAGGACTTTTATTGCAACCAGCATTCCAAGTCTGTTGTGGTGTGTTTATATTAACAGAAAACTGCAATGTTAAACATTATATCGATTTCCGTTGACGCCAGATTCAAACGAACGTGTTAAAGTTGAACACAAATTGCACCCACAGTTAACGCCCTGCGATATTGTGATGTCGATGTAAACTATTACAATGAGTGGCTGCTACAATAACGCCCAATATTAAAGAATAAAAATGTTTTTAATTATATTTAATTATATATATATAGGACCCGAGAAATCGTAGACAATTTGGAATGTGAACAAAATCGTATGAGCATAACGCATTTTCATAACGTTTCGAACGTTATGAAAATGAGTTACCCACCTTTAGCGTTTTCCTTCACCTCCAATGTACTACCAGCTACTAACAAACGCACGAAACGCGACGGTATAACTGTCAGTACATTATATTACAACATCTGTTCTTAGTGTGCGTCTGAGTATTCAAACGCACAAATAAAAATCGTTTGAAATTGTTACAATAAACCTATTCTTATACATTTTAATGCCCGACGTTTACAAGCTTTACAGCAACCATGGCCACTGGTGGTCTCAGATGTCAGATATAATATACGAGGGTGGATGGAAAAGTACTCGGCCTAACACAGATTCGTTCAATTCTAAAAATCAAATCTACCCACATTACTTAATTCTGTTCAGACTAGTTAGATGTGGAAGTTCGAAATGTGTGCGATATCTAGTTATTTTATAATTTTTTCCACAAAGCAATCGGACATAGTTTCTGCAAATGGAACGAATCGAGCAGCGTGCCGTTATTAAGTACCTCCATAAGAAGGTGATGTCACTGAAAGCCATCCATGATATTCATCCGTCAAAAAAATGACAGCAGAAATCAGGCGTGGTAGAGAGTGTGTGAAAGGTGAACCCCGCTCGGAAGGCCTTCATCGTCTACTACTGACGAAAATATTTTAAAAAGTACTGGATTTAATTACGGGAGATTAAAATGTTTCTCGTAACTGTAGGAGGTATTTGAAGCCGATGAAGATGATTTTTTGAATCGGTTTGTTACAATGGACGAAACATGGGTTCATTACTGTACGCCAGAAACAAAACGAAACAGTGGAGGAGACTTGGTTCAACACCCCCTAAATAGGCTAAGACTATTTTGTCGGCAAATAAGGTAAAGGCTTCAGTATTCTGGGACTCGAAGGGTGTGACTATGATTGATTATCTTGAAAGGTGTCAGACTATAAACTCTATATAGTATTATACATTACTACTGTGGCTTACTGCGTCGTTTACGAGAGGAAATAAGAGAAAAGCGTTCAGAAATGCTTAGAAGAAAAGTCCTGTTTCATCAAGATAACGACAGTGCACACACGTCTGTGCAATCTATCGCTGAAATCCACGATAGTGCCTTCGAACTATTACCGTATCCGCCTTATTCACCTGATCTGGTACCGCCAGACTTCTTTCTGTTTCCTAACCAAAAGAGCACTTGGGAGGTCAAAGATTTTCGACAAACAACGAGGTCAGAACACCAGTAGAGGCATATTTTGAGTCTAATGAAGAATACATTTTTTCAACGGTCTAAAAGGTTTAAATGGAATATGGCAAAAGTACATCAAACTTACTGGTGATTATGTAGAATAATAAAAATATAACTGATTAAGTACTTATGTGTCACATTCTACAATACTAGTATTAGATTCTCTTTGGTATGTGTTTATTTTATTGTTTAGGCCGAATAATTCTCATTCCACCCTCGTAGTTAATAGTCTGTGTATTTAGCACTACATGTTAGCTTAGCTCAGTCTAAGTAACGTAAGGACTTTGAGTTATAATTTGGACAACGTATATTATATATAAAATTACTTCTTTAGAAAATACATATACAGTATGAGTAATTGTAACTATTTAGTTGTTCCGGCTAACGTAATATGTTCTTACTGTCTTGAGGTGGGATATGTTTAGTTTTTAATTTGAATAAATTAGTGTTGTGCTAGGAAGAGATCGGAGTTCCCTAGTAAGGCTTTGTGCGCTAACAAATATTAGGGTGGGGCCACTTCAACATGCTCACAAACTACAGATTTTCTAACGCGACGTTGTTCCATATCAGCTACCTGTTCTTCAAGTCGAGTTTTTATTAATCTTATAGTTTGACCTTTTTAAGAGAGTCCACAGTCACAATTAAGCTGGTGTAATCTTGCATCTTTAGAGGGATATGTCATTTCACTGTTGGTATAAACCGTTTAACCTTTTGTAGCCCTTTTTTATCTTGCAGATAAACTATAAGGATAAAATACCCACGGTAAAGTACCCACGGTAAATAACTGTTTCAGATGGTGATGAGGACAAATCGTTCGTCTTGAGTTCCCGGAGCCCTTCTGTGGTGAGGCCACTTACTGCAAGGATTTTGTTGTGTGAAAATTCTACATAACCTGGTTGCCTAAAATGGTGCCGTGTTTAGAAGATTTCCAGCATTAAAAAAGCATTAGTCTTGTGCCGCTAATCATTTAATTTTATCGGAACTGAAATAAATAAGGTCCGATAGTTGAAATCCATGAATTCATCTTAATTTCAGCTTAATTATTTTTTAGTATATTAGCTATAGGGATAATATAGATGGAGAAATGATGCCAGAGGCAGTTTTATGACGGCTACTGACCATCTTGGTGAATAGAGAGGCAAGATGCGAAATCATTACTATCTTTGTCTACCTAATCTCGAATGCGCGTTGCGTAGAGAGAAATGAATGTAAAGACGGAGACAGAGAGTATACTACATTTGCTGTCTCTTTCGATTTAGACAGCTTCGTTTAATCTAACTTCCCTTCTCTATTTATATTATCTCTATAATTATAGCACAGCGTGGCGTAAATGCCACATGCCAGTTAGGCATTTCTCTTGAGCGTCAAATTTTATCTACGTTTTCGCTTTATATGCCAGATCTTAAATCTATTTATTTTTGTTTTTATTTATTTATTTAATAGTACATTTAATTTTATTAATAGTATAAATATATATTAAAATAATAATAAATAACCATAAAATACATATAATAGATAGATTAAGAAATGCTTAAATACACACATGCGACTTATTTAACATATAAAATAGGTACTCTATAAACACTTACGGAAAATATAATAACATATAAATGAATAATAATAAACCTAATTCAATTATAAGTTATGTAACTTGATGTAAGAAATGTTCTCTCACTTTTTCTTGAAAAGGGATAATTTCTTATATTCCCGAATTCGAAATGGTAAAGGAGTGGGAGTAAAATTCTGTCAGGAGGATAGGCAAATGAAGAATTATGCGCTTTAGCGGTCTACAACAGGAGTCGTTTAGATGTGAAAAGAAAATGCACTCATGGAGATAAGAAGGAAAACAAGGATGGAAAAGGAACTTAAACAGGAAGCACAGTGTTTGTAAATCACTTCGATTGCTAGTAGTAGTAGGCCAATGAACTACCGGCTACTCACAAATAAGAGGGCAACCAGATAATTATTTTGTAACAATTTTAAGGATATTTATAAGCGTCGGTAGTCATCAAAATAATTCTCATTTTCCCTGCCTGGGATAAAAGAATACAAATTGCTTCATTTCTTTTGAAGAGGCAGAGCAATCTCACCTCTTCTATAAATAGTAAGGGATACGCGGGAGCTAAATAGCCAACACCGCAGGACCACATTACGACTTGCCATGCAATAATAGGTTAACCCCCTTGCATCGTAAAATACCAAAACTTAGATAGAGAAGGGAAGCCAGCTTGAAACATTGCAGTCTAGTTCGAAAAATAGAGCAAGCATGGTTTACTCTCTTTCCCTTTTTTTCATGTACTTTTTCTCTGCGCTATGCGCATGCGTGATTGGATATACAAAGATGGTTGTGCATTCCCATCTTCCTTCTCTATCGATATATTAATGGCACGAATTTCTTATTGCGCGTTGCGAAGGAGGCTAGAAAACTTGTCACGACACTTTTTTTTCCATAATGTAAAACAAGCCGCGTGGCGTGCGCATTCTTCTTTGTCTATCTCTCTTTCTCTCATAGAAAGCAGGCAATTATTTTAATTTCATCCTTCTATTTTGCTTTTAACAGTGTAATGTCGAGACGATTATTTTTGTTAAATTTATACAATATTTTTGTACATAATAAATAATATTTTTTTTTACAATTCCTTCACTAATTAATGAAAAGAAACTTCGTTCCATACGGGTGTCCCTTGACACCTCTATTTCTATGTTTTTCGTCCCTTATCAATTCATATACTTGGCGATAATAATTCATCAACATATGTAAGTTAACTTTTAGCACTACGCTGAAAAGCAATAGTAATAAATCACTAGTTTTAATACAATTGCAATTCAACTTTGAATTGAATAAAATACTAAAATCGAAGGCATTTTTTTGTTGGGTACATAGTGATGTGGGTAAATATTTACAAATGTGAACAAATGACGAAATTAACTTATTGTTTTCAATTAATTATAATTAAATTTTTACTCATATTTATGTTTAATACTGATTCCATTTCTATGTAATAATGATGTCTGTATTTACTAAACATGATGTGCATTATTACAATAAAACTAGTTTTACGGATTTTATTGCGGTTTACTTAATTATGTAACTAGCCCTGCGTTTCAGAAGCTTTACAGCGACCATGGTCACGGACGCACTGACCTAAAATCCGTCAAAGTAGTTTTATTGTAATGAGTAACATTCGCGTAAACTTAAGACATCACAATATGCATTATGTTATATAATAGCACAAGTTGTTAAGGCATTTAAACACAACCATCAATTTATTTAAATAGAAGTAGGATTTGTTTCTGTGTCCACTTCTTATTAAAAATAAAGGAATAGAAGTCTTTAAGAAACTAAATAATTTATAAAAGCACAAGTTACATATCTGTAGAATAGAAACATCTAAAGAAATAAAAGAAATGTGGCATATAGAAACTACTATATTCAAAAATATAAATACGCTATGAGCGTGTGGAATAGGGCTATTTTTTTTAAGATAACATAAAAAGCTTACATACGCAAAAAGTACATTGACATCTTTTAACATTAGGGCGTAAAAAAACAAGAATTAAGTTTCCTGGTGTTCACCAGGAAACTTAATTCTTGTTTTTTTTGTTTGACCAACACACGTTTTCCTAAACGCGGCTTCCACCCCAGAACCTTTCTGGCGCATCTGCCATCTGTTTCTCAGAGTGTGTGGGCAGCCCATTGCCACTTCAGCGAGCTTATTCATCGCGTGATATCGGATAGTTCAGGTGGGAAGATGATCACCGTGCAGTAGCCGGTCCGGGATGGATGCGAGTAACAAGAGATCGGTCATCTTGGCGTTCATTGAAAAAGGCCTATGTCCAGCAGTGGACCGATAAGGGCTGATAATAATGATGATGATGATTAGGTTTCCTTACAATCTTTCATACTAATGAAGACAACTTATTCGTTTGGTCATTTGCTCTTTGTGTCACAACACATAAACGTATTGTTGCTCTGTATTGTCGTTGCCAAAAGTACACTATATTTGTATACCATTTAGGACCCTAAAAATGGAACATAAATCAATCATATATCAAATTAAAATCAATTAATTTATATTACTATTAAGTAAAAGCTGACCTTAGACCTATACTGACTTAACGACGAGGAAAACAAAAAATCATAAAATTCATTAGTTCCTAATTGGATAGGGATAGCTAAAGGACCTGACAATAAATTTGAGGGAACTATTCGGACTTAAAGTGAACTTGTCGATTGAGATTGGTGTTATTTCGCAAATTCATCAATCCACGGGTAGCTAACTTTGCACAGGTTGAAGTAGCCTAGACCGAATGTGAACGGATCCGTCCATCCGTTTGTGTGGCCGGTCCATTACAGATATTTTCATAATTTATTTTCGTACTTAAAATTTGTGCCAGTTTAAGTGCTATGTAGTCTATTATATTTGTCCCTAAGTTTTAACAGTGTAAAATCTATCCTCAAGCGATCTTTGTCTTTTGGGATGCAAAATTTTAAATTTTCTTTATATCCGTAACAAATCTAAACCGAAGTCGGTTTTGATTTGTACTTCTTGTGTAAAAGATTAACAAACATACTACATATTAGTAAATTATTAAGATATTATAAAATAATAATTAATGTATAATAGTATCAGTGTTGCAGAAATCGCAATAGATCCAATTCCAAAATTTAGTTCAGTACTATACACTCAGCAATTCATCCACACTTAGAGAAAAAAAAATACATTTAACAGTCCCTTGAAATATTTGTTATACATAGCATAGCATTTTGAAACGTAAAAAGGATAGAAAAAGAATTTCTTTAGCGAATTGAAATTTATAACCTGTAGTATGTCTGTAACACTTGATACGTTATATTATTAATAACGCAATGTTTCTGCTAATTTTTATTTATCACATAAAATATTCTATGTGATAAATAATGCTTATGTGATTAAAGGAACGTTGAAAGGAACGTTGTAAAGGAAAGAAATTGTCTATGAAATGCAATATTCGACGTCATATTAGTCTTTTTATTTTTTATATTTCAAAATATTGATTAAGTTCACATAAATAAAAGTTATAAAAAAAAAGAATATTTAATTAGAAACCGAAATTTAAGAATTGTTTTCACATTGAAGTTGTAATTGAAATTGGTATAATTTTTTTTTAACAATTCCCGCGTGTTTCCTTCCCGCGCACGTCCCACTAGGTGGAAGTTGGTCATGGTCGTCCGCCAAACGGAAAGCCGCCATGATGGCTTTCTGTAAAGTACGCTCAATATGTAAAGTTTCGATAATGTTTTTCATTAATTGTGACTGAGTGCGTGCAAAAAATAATCATGGGAACGAACTAGAGTGTGCAAAGTGTAGTTCACGGTCCTCTGGGACCTCCTTGAGAAGCTGTAAAGTGGTTTTTAGTGCATTTTTGTGTCGACGCTAGCGTGTTTTGTTCTGTCAACAAAATGTCGAAGCTTTCGTTTAGGGCGAGGGCTCTGGATGCGTCGAAACCGATGCCCATATATCTCGCTGAGGAGCTCCCGGATTTACCGGACTACTCAGCGATCAATCGTGCGGTACCCCAGATGCCCTCTGGAATGGAGAAAGAGGAAGAAAGTGTAAGTATTTTGCGCATTAAGTATTAAGTCATAGGCACTGTGTGTCGGCCATTATGTTTTGGTTTCGTGTTCCTTCCGCTAGAGGCGTTATACTATAATATTTAAAGTAATATAACAAGTAATATTCTACTAATGCTTGCTAAAGTTATTCTCGTGTTGAAGTAAGAAGTTGGAGCTCACAAATGGAGATTCGTGAAGTACTTTGCGGTATAAATATATATGTATAAATATCATCAAAACATTGGCGCGATAACAGCACATGGTGTTATTGCAGACTTGCTACACAGTAAACTTGGATAGTGATCATTTAATATAAAGGCGCAGCACTGCGTTATAGTCACGATTCATTTCTTATAAATTTGATTCCAGCTAATAAAATAATTGCACTACCGGTGTCCGTCATATGTTGTTTGTTTACAAACAAGCCGGCACGCAGTGATTAATAAATTCTACATTTTATTACATAAATAATATAGTATATAATTGTGTTATCACATTATTATTATTATTATTATTATCTTACCTAATAAATGATATTTTATTATTACGAATTTTTTTTTATTTCCAGTAAAGTGTACTTACCTGGAACAATGATTAACTACATTTTAAGCGTTTAAAGTTCCTTTACATTAAGCTTAATTGTTGGTACTACATTTAACTAGGAGCTTTTTTTACCTTTTTAGTTATCCTTCCTCTATACAATGTAAACAAGTGGCCCACCTCATGGCTTTCTAATTAAATCATATTAGTAATTTTAAAGATTGTGCAGGTTACATATAATTTATAATGTTTTGAAAATTTTGTACATATAACTTAAGTTTACTGAATGTGGAAGTAAAAAGAAACAAACTTGCACATTTTCATTGTCTTATATGTGGAACTTGTGTGAGGCTGTTAAAACCTATAAATTATGACATTGCTTTAATTGCATACAGTAATAATCAAGTTTACATATATATTTTCTTAGAGGGTTGCTAATAAATATGATGAGATAGACATAAAATTTTAAATTTAATGGCTATCTCGATGACAGTAAGTGCAAAAATATTGCTGCTTGTTGTATAGTGTATATTCATTAATAAAAAAAATTGAAGAGTGTTGGATGATTGATTGCGTATGAACTTTCTGGACAAGTCAAATTCTCTGACTTGGGATGAGCCCATATTGTATCTGACCTCACCATATTTTTTATCAACCCATATCCAATTTTGCATTTTATCAATTAGGGCAGAATTATCAAAGTTTACATACAATTTTTTTATTTTATCTTCATTACTTGATCCCTATTATGAAGTAAGTATGACAATCTTCTTGTTGTAGCTGCCTTCGTTGTTGAAATTGTCCACATAGCATTCAATGAGGTGAAACTTTATTCAGTATAGGTATACCTTATATGAGAGTTCAAAATTAGAGAGAAGAATCGGTGAAACTCTGTGTGACTGATGACTCGAGATACTTATAATACAGTTACATTTCATTCTCTTAAATTTAATACAACAATGCCAAATTGAATTTTATTCCGAAGTCCTGTTTATCTTCCAAAAATGATTTTATATTATAATTAATAGTACTAGCTTTTTTACCACATGAAACAATCTTTTACATTGTTTTTAAATTACATTTTCTGGTATTGTGTTGCCCCTGAAATTAATTTCTTAGTATTTTCACTTTTTAAATTCATTTTAATGTTTGTGGGCTTAAGTAATAAGTAATTGTTAAGGTTTGGTCTTATCCAACCCAGTGCATTGGGCTGCACTATTTGTACAACATCAATCTTTTTGAACAAACAGCACCAAACCCGACATTACAGTTGTCACTTCAAGCTACTTGTGATCTTCAGACATAAGTGTGCACCACTTTTCTTTTCTGTTCTTTATTAAGATTTGTTTGCATACATTTGGACAAAAAACAGAAAAATAAAAACTAATTATTCATTAGTATTCAAGTGGATAGTTGGGGATTTGACACATGCCATGCATGAGTTGGATACTGACATTTTGGCAAGTCCCTGATGTTGAATGTTATAATCTAGGCTGTCACTTGTCACATCAAACTTATGTTTCGAGCCTTGTCCTGACATAGGGTCTCAGAGGCCTTGGATGATTTCAGACGTCTTGGACAAAGCAAGTTTAATGGACTGTTTCCATACAGGACCCAGGGAGGACCATCTTGTTCTCATCATACCTATGCTGTTCTGCTTGTTCTCATTATAAATATGCTATAGCATTTCATGCTGTGTGTCAAAACCAAATATAAAAAAACATAAAAATTCACAAATAGAATGTCCTACAATGTACGGGAAAAGGTTGACCGAGAATATTTATTAATAGTGACACTTCTATTAGCATTTAGCAAGCAGGCAAATTGTGACTACTCGCACACATAAATATCAGAAAGTTCAGCAGATGCGTTACCCTTCTGCCCTCATCCAATGGGCGGCTATCAGAAGCAAATAAAAAGGCGAATCGCGACTGCATAGTGCGATGTTATGTGAGCGGGAGGTATCATACCGGTCATGTCAGCCAGATTCGGCTGAAATGCTGCAATGGCACTATACCTTGCAACAACACACTTACATCGAGTAAGCTGTAAATGTACAATTATTTTGTTTACAATCCAAACTAGTCACGATAACAATGAAATTAACTTAGGTAAGTTCTCCTACGAAAATTTGCTCTTGCTTATTTGTTATCGGTCACAATTTCGTTATCACAGTGCAAATTCTGTTTCATTTATATTTGTATTTTTCTATAATCACTTCATCACTCACTCAGAGGCTGTCAAATTTGCCAACTCTGTAAGATTCCATTATTATTTTTACTAACGGGCATTTTCTATTGCGCTAAATATGACGTAGCGGTATTTTGTATATTGCAAGATGCCCTATGAATATAAAAAAAACTTACCCCAAAGGCCCGCACGCATAGGGAGGATCATGACGGGGCAGTTGGATAAAAGAACTCGCGCGCAGTAATTTCGGAATACCTGAGCGGTACGACGGCACTGTTTGAGCAAGGCAAATCGCGGATCACATATTGACTATAGGTCTCTGTTATTGGCACGATAAATGTTTAAAGGCTCGATTTCTAACATACTTTAAGTATTAAATCAATATGAACATCGACTTACTAATAATTTTGTTTCTGGCGCTGGAGGATTCTCAACAGAAAATGAAATTCCATTGCCATATTATGAGAAAGAAACCTAAATATACATTTTAAAAGCGTTCTTCCGCATGTGTGTTTGTCTCGTACCTACGTTAGTCGGCTGATTGACCAAATTTCGGTCTGGTATTCACGAGCTTTCGTTATCTATAGATATAGGATAACATGTCCTGACTGAGTGATTCATCATCGTCCAGCGTGAACTATCAAGTAAGGCATGTTAAGGCCATGAAACTTGGTAAATATACTCCTTTTGTTTAGTAGACACTAAGGAAGGAATTTTAGCATTTCTAACCCCTAAAAGAGTGAAACTTCGGGATCGCAAAATACGTAATTAATAAAACTTGTTTTATTAAAATGTGATATAGGTGTTGATATTATGTACGAAAGTCTGTCATTAATAAAGTTAGAATCAAAATTTCGCCTTAAGGCTTTTGAATATAAATAAATGAATACATCAGCACGTATTTTATGGAAATTCTACTAAGGAAGATATGTGCTTTGCGAAGAAGCCTTTTCCTCTGCGTATTTACGCATTCATAATAGTTCCTTTAATGTCGGTGGTTTTTTAGCATGACCGACTCCGACAAGTAATTATTTTAACGTGCATAGAATTAGAATTATAATATACAACAACAACAACACCTAGGGAGTACCTCTAAAACGATCTTGACCGGCCGTACCGTGTGCGTCTATTACTGTAAGTTTTTGCTATAGCAATTAGATATTTGCTGAGAGCAAGTCAATAAATACTCTATACTCTAAATGTTAAACAAACCGCTTGAAAGCGTAGTAACGCTGAAGGTTTACAAAATCTTGGTATAAATTTGAGGGATTTCGTTTCTCTTTTAAACTACCTACTTTTTAGTTTATTTCTTGCGAGACGTTCTCCAATATGGCAGTACGTTTAGCCTCAATGAATATCTTGATTTTAGGCATAGATTGTGATCGCTACAATTATGATCCATTTAAATCAAATAAGGCTAGCTTTATTATATACATATAACGCCAAACACTTGGAATTTCACTCAGCCGTATCCAATCCGGCTAATCGTTGGCACGCCACAAAACGGCCCTGTTTTCGAATATGGCTAACCGTAATGAAATACGCTGACTTAAACAATACGACTGCGACATATACTTAAGGCCGACGGTGGTGTCTATCAATATTTTTGCATTTCGAGTATTTTACCACTAGCCGAAGGACATCCTGCTATCACTTAATATTGTGAGAATAAATTTGAAGGTCTACGAAGGGACATACACGAAGTGGGTCGTGGAGGAGTTCGACATAGTGCGATATAACATATAATAGCGTTAATTTAATTACACAATACCAAAGAATCTTACAGTCTACACCTTCTAAAATATTAAGTTACTAGAAGAAAAAAAATATGAATCGTTTTCCAGCATTTACTTTATTTCTTCATATACCTAATAAAGGTGAAAAACTCATCACTGCAGAAATATTACATTACTACATGAATATTTTCATACTAAATAAAATATGGTGTATATTGGCATCCTATTAGGCCGAGCTTTTTGGTAAGACTTTTTGGGCGAAATAAAAATTAGCATACGCTATGAAAGACACCCGCCAATCCCCGCGGAAATGAAAACCCCCAAAACACATTAAATTATAACAAAAGATCTCGATATTAAGTTTTGAGTGCAAAAAAAAAATTAACCACAAAGGTTTAGGCGTTGAGCTCCTAAGCTAAGCCTTCGCACCTAACCTGGCAAAATATGGGTATGCAGGCTCACTATGCACGCTCGCTCGTTTATACAGTGTGAAAAATATTTGCATAAATAAACAATAATTCTATGATACACACTAATGAGTGGCGTAAATACGATTAAATAACACATTTCGGAAAATGACATCGTATTAGGCATGAAATAAAAATTAACTAAAAAATACCATAATATTGGCATTTCCGCATGTTGGGACTAGTACCAATAGATCCAAATCTACGAGAGATGACTGTTAAGTACCCGAAACGATAGAGAAAAACTTTGATAATCTATTTAAAACAATTTTATTTTTCAATGTCGTTTCCTTCTACCTCGATGCATTTAGTTCAGCGCTTCTCCAATGGCGCGTTACACCAGTTTGATAAAATGTTTCCTGTAACCCCTCTGAATTCTCGTCTACGGCGACAATGACTTCATCATTTGATGAAAATCGTCCACCTAACCATTTCTTGAGATTCGTGAATAGTGGAAGTCATACGGGACCAGATCTGGGGAATAAGGGGATGTGGTAACAGTTCGAACCGCAATTCATGGAGTTTGGCAACTGCAACCCTTGACGAGTGCACAGGTGCGTTGCACTGTAGTGGAACAAAACTTTCGTTTTGGCTATATCAGCCCCTTTCTTTCGGATTTCTTCACAAAATTTTTGCAGAAAGCTTGCATAATACTCTCTATGTATCGTTTTTCCTCTTTGCAAATGATCCACTAATAGAATCCTTGAGCATCCCAAAAAGCAGTCGCCATAACTTTGCCGGCCGACAAAACCGTTTTTGCTTCCTTCGTCGCAGGTTTTCCGGTTTCAGTCCACTGCTTAGATTGTTCTTTGGCTTCAGGACTATAACGATGTATCCATGTTTCATCTACTGTCACATAACGCCGCAAAAACTCGTTAGTATCACGCTTAAACAGCGCCAAACACTCCGACGAATTGTCCACTCGGAGTTGCAAACAGAGTTAACTGGTTAACAGAGTGAACATCGCGGCACCCATCGCACGCAAAGCTTTTTCATTCGCAAATGTTGGTGTAAAATGTTAAAAACGGTGTAAAATTTTAAAAATCCATCTCTGATCTGCCGCAATTTTGAGCGCCGACCATTCAAATCGATTTTTTTTGACTCTTTTTGATCATGTCCGGATTCGTGACTTCATTTGGACGGCCAGGCCTGTTGACGTCTTCGCAGCTCTGTCTCCCACGTTTAAAATCAGCTACCCAGGTGTGAATTGTGCTAAATGTAGGAGCAGTATTACCTAAAACACTGTCGAGCTTGACTTTACTCTGGGTTGCTGTTTTCCCTTTTAAAACGTAAAACTTTATCACCGCACGAATTTCGTTTCTTTCCATTGTTGAGAAAATTTACGGCAGAGAAAGTTCTAGGTCCTCTCACACAAATTCTATCAGTGCGACTAAATTCAAATTTGGCGTTCTACTTTCGAAAAGATGATAGGCAGACAATGTAAAACATTACAGTCTATCTTTTTTTTATTTAAGTTAACTATCAAACCCCCAATTTTCGATCAGACCCCTTTCTAAAGCCAATCCAAAGATTTTAAGTAATAAACTATGTTAAAATAGTAAGTAAGATTTGTCAATGTTGTGTCGTCAAAACTTCGTTCGTAATCGTGCAAATTTTATATAAATATATAGTAAAAAAAAAATACTCATAGTAAGTATACAGTAGTAGTATTTGTTATCCAATATCATGTATGTTTAAGGAATAGTACACCCTTTTAGTCACTTTGAATTTGTGTTGATCACCGTGATGCATTTTCTCCTAATTCTCACTCAGATGCCGTTACCTTATCTCGCAAACGAATTATCCCAGAGACTTCTTATAAAAGCAAAGAAAATTATGTCTCCGTTTATGAACATTTGTGTTTTCTTAATAGACCTGAAATTACTTATCTTAATCTATGTTGTGTTTGTAGTTTTAGTTCGTGAGAATTTCTATAACGCACGTTGAGCGCTACGAGTATCTGAGCCTTACTGGGTTTACAATAATGAAATCGAATATACTACGAACTTAACGTCGCCGCCCACCACGTGACAGCTGACTCACGGCCGTGATAAACGTTGTCACGTTTACGGTTTGTATGCGCAATAATTATAATAATAATTATTTGTA
>JAFELO010000318.1:457565-486880 GCA_017140195.1 Eumaeus atala | reverse complement strand
AAAGCTACAGTATACACAAGGGATAGTCGCTCACATAAATGAATGACTGAAAACGCGATTATATTGTCACTTCTGACACAGTTAACACCAAATTCAAGTGTGACAATATGTTCGTTGCGTTTATTTTTGTACGCAACTCGCGCAATACTCTTACTGTTAAAGTTGCGTAAAATAATATATATAATATATACTAATAAAATACTAACTGTACCTTAAATCTGGAAAGGTCTGTTTTCTTTGTGACACAGTTAATGACATATTTTGCCTCTTAAAGTATCATTTTCTTTGTAACATCGTAAGGGTTTACACATACAGCATTATTGTAAAATGTATCAACTGACTGCCGTAAGCATTCGCCATGCTTGCGCAACACTGCAAAGGAAATTCCAACTGGATCGAAAATTTGTATCCCAATAAAATATGACCAAGACTTGGTCACAGAATCGAACTCGCTGGGTTGAACATTAGGTCTAAAACTTTTACCAACAACATTCACCATCATCGTATTCGCCAGCCTTTATCAGACCACTACTGCATCACTATCAACAACGAAAAATCAGACAATCCATGATCCGACCACTCCGTCAGGAGTGTACGACCAAGAAGAAGACTTATGATGTTAGTAAGTTTATATTACCAGTATGATTTTTGCAATGCAGAGTTTTTTTGGTTAGAGTACCATTTCTATGTATTTATGAGCCCGTAAAGGCTTGGGGGAAGGAGGGAAAGAGCAACGCAAATACATAGCATATGGTGCGGGGATGATGGGTGTAACTGCACACTTATTGATATTTTGGCCTCCTTCAATTCAATTTATGTACACTACCACAACCAATATACTATATTTTATTACAAGTATAGTTGATATAGTATTATAGTAATTAAGTATATTATAATCTAAAGATTAAAAAAAAGACATTGCAAAGCGGCTAAAGAGACCGTCTCGTAGCTCTACCCATTTGAATTGCGTATTTTCTAGAAAATGCCACATTTCGCTCTCATGTGCAGCGTGCATAATTAAATAATCTTTACTGGGTTGGTTTATAAACAATACTATGGTATTCTTGTTCATTCTGACATTATTACCTATTATAGGTCGCTCTTAGTTATGTTAATGTGCTTTAAACCTCTATTAATATGTATGCAAATAATAATATTTCAACGTACGTGTATGCTTAGAGATGATGCACAAATATTTCCAACACAACCTCTGCAAAATTGTATAGGCTACCAGATAGAGGAGTTGGTAGGATAATTGTAGTTCTAGTACCGACTAAATGATGACAATTAGTTTTCATTGGAATGATTACAATATATCATTATGGTCGAAATTATTATTAATATTTATTCTGATGACGTCGTGATGTGTTATTACATTTTATTAATAATAGTTTTCAAAATTTTCGAAAAAAGCGTCGAAAATTTGGGTCGTAACGTTAAGATATTAAGCAAACAAACAACAATGTCCAGTTATTTTTAAACCCATTGTTAAACTCACAATGCGGTTTATCTCCAATCTTTCATAAGTATTGTGTTTACTTGAACGGCACAAAAAGTATTCGCAGTATTTCCAATACGAAGCATTTTTTATTTTGACTTTATATTTTGAATAAAATGTGCAAAAATCTTATTATTTGTTTAACAACCTTTTTATTTAATTTTTATTTTTTTGTTGACGCGGGGAAACGCGCCTTCACCTAGGGCCACCTAGGTGGGCTCCAGTGGTGTGTGGAGCTAGCGACACGTTATAGTACCGAATACCCACAAAAACCACCACGAGAGTCACCAGTGCCGCCTTTGGTGAGGTGCCCCGGAACAACAAATAAATCAGGACAACTCGACGGCTAGTCAGCCCCCTAAGGGACCGACTCCACCTCCACAGAGGGGGTTACCCCACACTACAGGACAACTCCACCAACTTTGGGACAGTGCAATGGGGTAAGTTTCCCATCCTCGCCCCTTGCGCAAAAGTGCCAGCACATTTTTCTCTTTTGTCCCCTCTACTTATAAGAGGGGTACAAAGAGCAGCCCCTCCGCGGTTCTATTGGCTTCGCCCAAGGTGTCTAGGTTCACCCCAGGCTACTGAACCCCACGGCCACGACGAGGCTTGAACCATGATAGGAAAACATCATATATCTACTTTATTAAGAGGTAGCGCCATAGTAAGATGTAGTAACCTGCTGCATGCATGCGAAATGGGCCGACACGATTGGAGAGTTCACTTTTTACTTTGCACTCGTCTGTAAAAAGCACCTTGCCCCACTGATTATACCCCCAGTTCAAATACTGACGGGAGAATCTTAATCGGTTTGCACGTTGAACCCTGCTCAGAGAAATTCGAACAACTCATCGTCTTGACGTTTGCTGGTCTTCGTGCAATCGATTACGTATAGTTTGATCACTGACACGGGTACCCGTCGTCAGCCGTAGGCGGTGCTGTAACTTACGGGCCGGTACTGTGCGATCACGACGAGCACTTAGTCGGATGTACCGATTCTCATGAGTCGTTGTTATTTCGAACTCTACCTGAACCAGGTCTCCTGACAACACTGCCAGTGTCTTGGAAGCGATTCCATACATTTTGGACAGCTCTTCCTGAAAAATCCAACTGCAAACCCACGTAACGCTGAGAACGTCCTTCTTGAATCATAGTTATGGCTCTGGTTGCTGTAATTGTATCCATGTGCCTTCGTACTTGTGGCATGATTAGCGCGAGATGATCAATGAATCAATTATATTTGAAAATATTACTTTTTCCCTAAAATAACCGAAACAAATTAAGAAGACAATCAAAGCAAAACATAAGAATAACATCCAATGTTTTTTTTCTTAAAATGATGGCATATACTTTCAAATTAGGAACCCGAACACATAAAATAAAAAAGGCATAAAAAGAGAGATCAAACATCAAAGAGTTCGTAATATGAATATAATGCTACTTATCAGTATTTATTTCATTTTATTAAATTGCACTTAATGTCAATAAACTAGTGGTCCTTATTTTGTTCTAAGTAGTATACATATATATGAGACATTTTTCGTCTCTAAAGGGGTCCGAACAGGCTGTGTCATGACATAATCCAATTAATTATCCAATTAAATCTTGTTCCATTATCCTAACAACCTCGGTGACAAATGTGTTATGTCAACGCGTGTAGAGCTTAATTGCTTGATAAACTTTTTCATATATACGCTCTTATTGTTACAAAATTACAGTATAAAAATTGCTATATAATGTGAGTCATATGCGTATTTTATACTTATTTATTACTTATTATATAAGTTATACCTGACGAACTACAAGCACATATCTACTGAGACATAATTGAGTGTAAATTAAGTAAGCTTAGGACTACCAGCTAGCAGCTGTTTCTTGGTAACTATTAGTGCAGTTCAATGCGTGTTCACTACTATTGCTTCTTAGCCATATAACATATTGATACGACTTTTACTTGCCTCGATTGTCTCAATCTTTTATTAAGAATTTTAAATAATTACCATGGCAACATGTTTAAAATGCTGTAAGCGTTCAGATATACGCCTCTGGTGACATGGGCAGCACAATACACAGAAACAAATTTAGTGACTTCGAACAATAATACGTAGTCATCATCTGTTATCCTGTTTTAGGTGTAAGTTACCCAAGTGTGAGTGTATAATGGAGAAAATTTAACACCGTGCAGTCATTAAGTACCTCAACAAAAAGGCCTATCTCCAAAAGACATCCATCAAGATATGGTGAGCACTTTGGGGAAGTCTGCTCCATCGTATTCCAGTGTCAAGAAGTGGATAGCTGAGCTTAAGCGCGGTCGTGAGAGCATTAAAGATGATCCTGGGAGTGGAAGGCCTACATCCTCTACTACGAAAGAAAACATCGATAAAATTTGTGATCTCGTACTGGGTGACCGACGTTTGACCATTGGTATGATAGCTGAAATAACAAACATTGGTTATGGCCGGGTGCGACACATAATAACGGAAGAGTTGGGGTTCCATAAGGTTTCTGCTTGCTGGGTCCCGAGGTTGCTCTCAGCTGAACAAAAACGAGTTCGATACACAATTTCGCGAGACTGTTTCGAACTTTTTGAGACTGATCCCGAGGAATTTTTGTCTAGATTTGTTACCATGGATGAAAGCTGGGTTCACCACCATACTCATGAATCAAAGCAACAATCCAAACAGTGGAAAAGATCAGACTCCTACACCGAAAAAGGCTAAGGTCGTTTTGTCGACTAACAAAGTCATGGCTTCTGTTTTTTGGGATGCGAAGGTCATTATTTTTGTAGATTATTTACCGAAAGGTCAAACTATAAATTCTAGTTATTATTGTAACCTTTTACGGAGATTCCGGGAAGAAAATAAAAGAAAAAAGGCCGGGAATGTTGCGTAAGAAAGTTTTGTTTCATCAAGACAATGCACGTGTTCACACTTCGGTTGAAACAATGTCTGTAATCCATGATTGTGGCTACGAATTGCTGCCCCACCCACCTTATTCGCCGGATTTAGCCCCCTCGGATTATCATTTATTTCCAAATTTAAAAAAAACATTTGGGTGGCTCGAAATTTTCGACCAAAGATGAGGTGATAGTCGCAGCAAACGATTATTTCGCCGACCTTACGGAATCTTTTTTTTTCGAGGGGCTAAACAAGTTGCAGGTCAGGTGGAAAAAGTGTGTTGAACTAGATGGAGACTATGTCGAAAAATAAAAATAAATTAGATCCACCCTCGATAAATGAAACGTTAGAGAGGATGGGTCAGAAAGAATGCCACATTTCTTGAAATTAGCTTTGAAACAGAATAATGTTTTTGTTCATTGTTACGCCGGAATTTTTATTTCGTTGATCGCAGGCAGCCAAAAATACATTCGAACATTTTCCTTTTACAAAAGCTTAACAAAATTACGAATACTAATCAAACGAGCCCTCTTTATGTTGTATAGTTGGTAAAAATGTAAATAATTTATAGTCTATTACTATTCCTGATGTCACTAAAACATCCTCGTTCTCTGAAGTTTACGGATGACCTCGTTTCAATGGCCTTCGCGTAATAACGATGGTTTTATTTCAAATTCTATCTGTCAAAGCTGCGCTCACAGGATAAGAAAATTTTGCAAAATTTTGTAATGAAAAAAATGATGATTACACATAACCAGACAATTCTAATTTGGCAAGAGAATAATTGAGATCAAAACTCATGGTGTTTGGTATTTATAAGCCCACGAATAAACATCCAGAACTCTAGCGCAAATATTTACTTCACCGTCACAATATTTGTCCATGGCGGGATTCCAATTTGCGAGTTTCGAGATGGTCGTTATGCGTAACTATTACGTTATGTAGTACTTTGTATATTTTTGTTACGATGTCGAGGCAACGCGGCTGGGTCAAACATGTTCTTGAACTATCGGTGTCATATACGTAAATATTCCTTTGCTTCTTTGAGATTCTAAGCACTAGTACAAATCATGAATGAACGAGAAGCAAATGAAAAACAAAAAATAATCCTTCCTTTGCAATCTGGTAATAGGTGCACGTGAGACTTCGCTGCAATGTGGGGGAATCGCGCGATGGATACTCGTAAGTATCCCCCTGCATACCTATTGGTACATACTGGCTTGGTTAGACGTTTACGCTGATTGTACGATTTGAGACAACCGATACAACACCTATTTAGTGGGCGTCGCGATCGGTTCATTTGCATTAGGTAGTTGTCCGTATAAGATAATCCACTTTATCTCAATCTTGTTGGCTGTTTTGCAATAATGATCCTATAAGTGTAGACCGACGTTTTACGTGTTTGCCATTACGTACTAAATTGCTAATGTATTCAACGGTACAAATAGCCAACCGCCCACCTTTTCTTTCCTTAATTTTAAACACTCAAATTTGCCGTCATTGACTCCAGTTAAGAAAATGTCCACTTTTCTATCATATTATAATTATTATTTATATATAAAATCTCAATAAAATTTCTGTATAATTTGTTGACTGTATGTAGTAAGATATCAACTTCATAAAACATCTCATAGCTTATGAACTATTTTAGATACACAACAGGGCGACGAATTTATAAGTGGGAGTTTATTTTGCATGTGAATGTAGCATTTTTAACTACATTTTTAGAATCGATAGAAATGCGTAGTAAGACTTTGATATCTACAAATCATTACATTTAAATTATACAGTCCACTACTCCTGGTGGTATTTCTACCGTTTCTGTTTTGTCTGTTTGTTTAAAGAAAACTAACTTAACAAGATAACGCGATACGACTTTACATTAATATCTACTTAGATTTTTTAAACATATTGCCAAAAATATTATAACATATTTAAGCTTTAAAATATGTTAAGGCTCTATCATCCTTAGCACCAGTAGATACATAAAAACATAAGTGAATATGATAAGCATCGGTTTATTTGGCCTGTTGATAACGTTATGATTCATCATGAGGGAGCGGCGTGTCATATTTTATCTCCATATTTTATAAAACAAAATATCTAACTTTAAATTGCGCAATGCGGGCCTTAAAATATGGCAATCATTTATTTGGTGTACTCAAAACGTCTGTTGCTATTATGCTCTACGATTTTCTTAAGTCTTCAATGAAATGGATCCCTAGGATTTTTTGATGCTTCAATGAGATGTTTACATTTAAGTGTTGTTCATGGCTCGGTAAACCCACAGCACAGTGTAACAGCTGCTTTAATTGTTTGTAAACTTTGTCCACTCGTAGGTACATTAACTAAAACGTTCTCCGCCCACATTTCTCCTGAAATCTCTAAATAATGTCTTGCGGCTTCCCACCGCAACTAATAAAGACAGAGTATTCATATTATCAAATTAAACCGCGTATAATTACATATGCTACATAAGGAATTTGTTTTCAACATCTACGTCGTTTAGACGTTCAACTAAGAATACACATGAGTACATAACGCGTATGCACCTCGTTTTCCAAAATACGACACTAATCAGCTTGTTTTTGGATGGCACGCTGTTATCGATACACCCATGCTTTATATGCATGGCCGGCAAGTCACAGCGAAAAGGCCTCATGCCTCGAATCGATTGTCATGTTAAGCCGAAAATAAAAATGACGTGATATATAAATATAAACGTGCAATATAGGTACTATTTCGCGTGGTCTGAAGAATCGATTTTTTATAGTATAGGAGGAGAAACGAGAAATCGGAGCCCTTCTACGACATGAAAATAAGCATACTTACTATGCCGATGCGTTGCCCTCCTTTTCACCTACCAATGGGCCACCGGCTACTCGAAACTGTACGAAGTACGACACCGTAGATGTCACTTTACGGCGGTATCAATTGAACGAGACATCCTCCCCGGTCGTGCCGGCCCAATTACGGTGCAATGCTGCATGGCACTACCACTCTCTAAATGAATATAATACTTAGAAAGTATATAAACATGAAGATGTGTTGAAGAAACGTTATGTACGGAACCCATTACAGTTACGGCGGGGTCCAAAGTAAGATGATGCTCCACGTTCAATCAAACATGTTCCCATTGAGTAAGTTTATGCTTTATGGGTACACACGATAATCTATGATGATCGTAATAACGTAGGGTATCAAAGTATGTGAAGTCTGCCTTGAATGACGTTTATACTCCGTGATATGTCAGTAACTGTCTTGTGTGAGAAGTCAACGCGCCTGGCAAAGCATGGCTCTCAGCTAACACCGCGAGCACGAAGTGACCGCTTTGCCCTCGCAAATCGCAAATGCTACGCCGCGCGCAAACCATATTCGTCTGGCATCATACCTGGCTTCGATGACCTCATATGGTGACTGGTGTAGTCCCATTTTAACCGTACTAAGTCATCAATTCCAACGCGGAGAGGTAAAATTTAAGTGAGAGGCGGGTCACATTCCAGAGACATGCACAGTTATTGTTTTACATTTCAGTCGTGAATATGACTACTGAAATGTAACACGCAACACGATGACCTAGTTCCTAATGAGTCTTTCTTCATCGAACACTTTACATTATCTCAATTAGTTAGCTGTTAGACATTTTAAATGTAATGTACACACATTACACTTTGCAACATAATAAGTTACGTAGTAATAACCTGCCAATTTTATAATTTATAGTATTCCAATGATCTGTTGATTCTTAAAATAGGATCTTGACATATGATGTCACCACTTGAATGTTACTTAATTTATAATAAAATAATATAGAATACTACAAATATTAGGATATTTGTTTCTCTGAAAGTCTTTCGGTCCAGAATATATCGTTGTGTTATAACTTGCGTACAGGCGAATGTAAAATAATTCAAAATCATGAAGCGAACTAGTATAATGTGATTATGTTATAAATAAAGTACATAAAGGCGGCGTGTACCTGACGTTACGTCTAGCAGACGGGAGTGTTTTCAAATGACATTTAGTTTTTTTTTCTTAATTTTCATGTTTTTTTTTTAGTTTATATTAATATGTAATGTTACATAAACGCAACCTGAAATATCCAAAGTGTACTCTACCATAAGAGTTTAAAATTTACCAAATGCGATAAAGAGAATATATAAATTGGAATAATAATGTCAAAGGGTAAATCAGTTTCTACTTTAGTTTCAAATTTAAATAAAATTTACACGATGATGATGAAACAGACAAGACATTAAGTACCAAGTTGCCCTGATTTATAGTGTACAGTTACAATCTGTATAACAAAACGAGACATTAAATACTGTATGCCGTTAATTAAACCTCTTATCGTACAATCAATATTCAAGAAAAGACTAGTAGCGTGCCGTCGTAGCTTGATGGTATAATATCGCTAGTAGCCTCGATAGTGGTTAGATATAACACTGAATTGAGAAATCAGACCAGTACAGCCCCAGCCAAACAAACAGCTTTATAATATTAGTGTAAGTGATAAATAAGATAATAAGCTTCTCATGAACCCTAATATTAGCTATTCAATGTTTTTGAGGTTATTCATTTAATTTAAGTGACTAATAAAGTGTGTCCATTATACAACATATACCCGGCCCCTTTTTCTCCTTTTGAGAGACGTCTCGTCATAATAATGACTACATTGATCTTATTATTACAGTACTCACTTATTACATTCTTCTGGTGTGTAGAAAATTTATCTAGAAGTTACAACTGCTAGTTGTATGCTGCAATGTAATGTAATTTATTGAGCAAGAAATAATGTAGTGGTCACATACATTTTGTTGTACATATATATGCAGTGAAAACATGGTAACTGTCTTTATTAAATACACAACAGAATATTGTATCTGAATTGTGTGTTCTGTAGTTAGGCATTATCATTATCTTGAATATTCATTAGACTTTAGAGAGGTCTAAAACAGTCACGTTAGACGAAAACATTAAACGTACTCCGGACGACCTTGTCTTGGCTGACATACTACTGACCTATATAATTATGTATGTAATTGACATGTATACGCATTCGGCTTTGTTTCCATATATTTATACGAGGGTGGATCTAAAAGTTCGTGGCCTAACCTACATGGAGCTATGAGATCTTTTTAAATCTACCATCATTTATTAGTATGTGTCATATTGATTTATTGTGCGCAGTTTCATTCCGATACTGCACAATATAAATTTTCTGTGATTATTTGTTTGAAGCAATCTGATGCAATTTTCAATAATCGAGAAAATTGAATACCGTGCAGTCATTAAGTACCTCAATAAAAAAAGGCCTATCACCAAAAGACATCCATCAAGATAAGGTGAGCACTTTGGGGCAGTCTGCTCCATCGTATTCCAGTGCCAAGAAGTGGGTAGCTGAGTTTAAGCGCGGTCGTAAGAGCATTAAAGATGATCCTAGGAGTGATTTGCCCACATCCTCTACCACGAACGAAAACATAGATAAAATTTGTGATCTCATACTGGGTGACTGACGTTTGACCATTGGTAAGATAGCTGAGATAACAAACATTAGTTATGGCCGGGTGCAACACATAATAACGGAAGAGTTGGGGTTCCATAAGGTTCTCGCTGGGTCCCGAGGTTGCTTTCAGCTGAACAAAAACGAGTCCGATACACAATTTCGCGAGACTGTTTGGAAATTTTTGAGACTGATCCCGAGGACTTTTTGTCTAGATTTGTTACCATGGATGAAAGCTAGGTTCACCACCATACTCCTACACCAAAAAAGGCTAAGGTCGTTTTGTCGACTAACGAAGTCATGGCTTCTGTTTTTTGGGATGCGAATGCATTATTTTTGTAGATTATTTGCCGAAAAGTCAAACTATAAATTCTAGTTACTATTGTAATCTTTTACGAAGACTACGGGAAGAAATAAAAGAAAAAAGGCCGGGAATGTTGCGTTTCATCAAGACAATGCACGTGTTCACACTTCGGTTGAAACAATGTCTGTAATCCATGATTGTGGCTGCGAATTGCTGCCCCACTCACCTTATTCGCCGGATTTAGCCCCCTCGGATTATCATTTATTTCCAAATTAAAAAAAAAACATTTGGGTGGCTCGAAATTTTCGACCAAAGATGAGGTTATAGTCGCAATAAACGATTATTTCGCCGACCTTTCCGGAATCTTTTTTTTTTTCGAAACACAAACAAGTTACAGGTCAGGTGGAAGAAGTGTGTTGAACTAGATGGAGACTATATCGAAAAATAAAAATAAATTTAGATCCACTTTTCTTTCATTTTCTTGGTCGGGCTTAGAACTTTTAGATCCATCCTCGTAGATTAGTATTTGTGTTCCATGACACTTTTTTATTTTGAGACTATAACATGGGTCTTGCATAAACTGTACTTATGTTATAAATGTCAAGGTAGCTAGCTCTATCTGTCTGTCATGATCTCTCGTAAATACACTTGAAGGAATCTTGATATTTTAGGTTATGTGGTTGTTATGCTGATAGGTCCTGCTGCTTGGTATGGCACCCCACGGTCCGCGGATGAAACGTGCACTTGACCGATTTTATTTTGAACTTGAGACACAATAGAACAATAATGTTCAATAGGCCATGAAGGTGTCTATAACGAAACATTGAATATTTATTAAGTTTGTGTTTGGCGGAAGGTCTAGTATGTTATACATTTACTATTATTCATTACAACAATACTTAATAATCTCCGTGAATCGTCTTATGATCGAAAAGATAGTCAGCTGAACATACAGTTTTCAGTTGTCAGGAATATTTTTTCTCACTTTTTTATAGTATAAGACCTTTATCACCGCTATATATTGTATACATATATCGAACACTAACCGGGATACAACATTAAATACTCGCAGTGCCACGCAGTTTCCACCGGCGTAACATATTAAAATTGCATGTCATGTATAAACTTCGCCCCCAATTTTACCCCCTAAGGAATCCTTACTAAACCAAAAAATTCTTACTTAGTCATGATAGGAACATATGTACCGGATTACAAGTTTCTAGTACAGTAGTTTCGGTTGTGCGTTGTTTGTCAGTCGGCAATCAGTCACTCCGTAACGGAAGAGTTTTCAGTTTTTATTATTTATCATTGATGTATTGTTTTTCTTAAATAATATAATTAGATCTTAGTGTGTAATGTGTACCTAGTGTTATTAACTTGTAGCTATATATTTACTTTATAAAAATATTGCCTCCTACCAACAACGACCATGAATTGTTAAATAATTGAACAGAAATTACAAATACATATTTATTGACTATATTCCCAGTTTCATACTTTTACAATTATATAATTTTACTTTTCCATTTATGCGCGTTTCAATAAATTAATGTTCTCAATGTTGAAATAAACATAATATTTTATACTTCACTTTGTTAAATCCAAAAAAATAGGTGTACGTGAAGTTTTGTTTATGTGAAAGTGATCATATATTCTCATCCGTCCGGATAAGGATGACAATATACTATATATGTAAAATAAATCGGAGATCAATGTGTGATGGTTGTGTACCGTCGTATGTAACTATAAATTAACAAGTGTCGTATTCCCTTTTCTGCATCATATTATCGTACGTCTTGCGAAACTTAAATACATAAGAATTCTAGGAAATCGGGTCTTTGGGGTTTCCTGACAAACGGAGAACAAAGCTATCTTATAAAGGTTCTGATTTAACGTTAAAACCATAAAAATACCAAGCTGTTCTGTATTGTTTACTATTATTCAATTATTCCATATATATATTCTGGTGACATATTGTGATCTTGTTAATAAGAATTTTTTAAAGTTGGGAGGGTTAACACTGCAGCGGATGGTACCGGCTTCACAACATTGAAGTGGGTAGGCAACCTATGAAGAGCAATCAAAAGATGAATTGTGACGAACTTGTTAGAAATGGGAAATCCTAAATTAGGCGGAGGTTGCTTCGTGTGCCGGGTCCCTACTTGCATACAAATAACTAGCGATCCTTCACGGCTTCGCCCGTGAATAGGAACAAAAATTATACACTAAAATTTTCTTCGGAAACTGTATCCTTTCATGAAATCCGTTCAGTCGATTTTGAGAAAGTATATCACATGTTGACGAACACTGAGGGATATAGAGTAGAGGCACACTGGAAAGCCCAAGGTGTTCGTATAACGAACAAACAGAGGAGAATCTCCGTGATTTTTGTGATAATTTGACCTTTAAATATTCTCAAATGATTTTTTTAATAAATTTTACACTTTCTCTGGACTGTCTACGACGTTAATTGGCGGAAATAAGACGACATTTATATTACATGTAGTGCACGAGGCCGCGGTCGTTGACCTCGGCGGCTGTTGCGTAACGTCCAATATTAAGGAATTTCCATGAGTACTGTAGCATTGAAATGCCGGTCGACGTACTTATTTATTTACCGGTGTTGCATAACGACCAAAATAAAGACTGCCATGGTAATTACGAATTTCTTTTCATTTTTGTGCAACAAGCTACTTTATTTGCTGCTACAATGCGCCCGCGCACACCACGCTCAAAACAAGGGACTTCCTGGACAGCTCAGCTCGTCGGTCAAACTCTTTGGGTCACCCTTCTTACAGCATTGACCTGGCACCATGCAATTCTTTCTTTTATTCCCTAAAATCGAAGGGATAACTTCGCCGAAAGATGCGCGGCGATTGAACAACCTGTAAATGTCGTGAGACAAGTTTTGGTCGGAATATGTCTTACGATTGAAATGTGTTGCTCTCTTTTCTTCCTCCTCTCAAATGGGCTGCTCACAAACAGCATGAGACGCGACAGCATAGCTGTTACTTTACGGCATTGTCATGGGAGCTACAGTGAGAGAGAGAGTCAAGGCAAACCCGTAGCAATGCGGGCCCCTTCACCAAATAGTAGTCCCCTCGCGACCCGACCCGGGTTATGAGGTTCGCCTCTGTGCCCATAATTCCTCTCGAGACAGCAATGTCCGGGAAGATGACCCCGCATGCGACACGTGTACTTAATATTTTATAAATAAGTTCATATAATAATATAATAATGACGTCAGTATGCGAAGATGCAATGATTGTGCTACCACACGACGTTTTGCAACAAATTCCACATTCATAACATCCGATAAGTTGTAAAAGGCATTACATACATCGTAATGTCTTGTACAACTTATCAGGATGATGACGATAATACAATACTCGAGAGCAATTTAAATTTAACAAAATTCAATCATTACAGTACAATACATCTAGAACATTCTTTTGGAGTTTGCTCCTTAAGAACCGATATTTAGGACCTTGAACAAACGATACGAAAAAATTATTAGTGGTAAAATCGCATGTCACGCTCACCGTAACGCCTTAATACGCTTATGTAGGTCACGTGCCTCTGGTGGGAATCATTTTGAAGTGCGCATTTTTCTCTTCAAAATTATTTAAAGTTTTGTGATTGTGCAAACAATTTGTGAGTAGTGCTTCTAAAGTGGCAAAAAGTGTCTGTTCTCTTACTTCTTTTTTAATTTTCATAATTACTTATACAAGTGTTACAATTTAATTAATGTTTTGAACCACCGAGAGAAATTTTGTACTTTGATTATACGATTCAATACAAACTTCAATCGAAACATGGTTTGAACTAAATCGATTTGGTAGTTTAAGAGATATGCTAGTATTTGGTTTGCTGCCACTTCACCTACCTAAGAACATAGGCGAGTCCGACATGTTATAGGCCGATTTTTATCTCATGCATTTAAACAAAAAAAGTAAAGTTATTTGTGAAGCCATTTTAAGTAATACAGCATAGTTAATTATCCAAATTCGAAATATACTTTGTTCATTTCATTTAGATAAAAACTACGGTAACATAATGTAACAGTCTCGTAACTCAACCATGCCCTTGAGTTGATACCTTCTGATGCTTTGAAGCCAAACGAGCTATAGGGCTGCCCGCTTCAAGTATTTTACTACATTTACATTACTGTTCTTAGTACTTATATTTTTATTCAAATGAATGAAAATCGTATGTAATGAATTTCTTCCTTACATACGAGATGGAGGGTACAATAAAAGTAGATATACTGGAACACCCACGATTAGCCATGCCTTCCGAAGCGGGGTTAATTTTTCACACTCTCTGCCACGCTTGAATTCTGCTATCCATTTTTGACGGATGAAGAAGACAAAGCAGAATATCCTAAAGTAGTGACCATATCATCATAGATGGCTTTCAATCATAGCCCCCTTCTTGTAGAGTTACTCAATGACGGCATGCTGCTCGAACTCGAGCATAGTTTGTGCAAGTAGAGCAACTGCTCTACTTGCAGAAACTATGTCCGATTGCTTTGTTAAAAAAAATATAAAATGACAACTAGGTATCGCACACATTTCGAACTTCACACAATTAACTAGTCTGAACTGAACTAAATAATGTGGGTATATTTTTACTTGTAGAATTGAATGAATCGGTTAGACCGAGTACTTTACAGTCCACCCTCGTATTATTTAAATAAAAAACACTGCAACAAAACCATTACCGGGCGGTTTTGTCACACCTAATGTACACTTAGGTCGAGGCGCGTAGGTAGATAGGACTCAAGTTTCGTGTGTTTGTACTTTGTTTGGGGTTAGAGCTTTAGATTATGTTACGTGTTAATAACTGCTCTTTACGAGATATTAATGAAATATAGACATATTTCAAAAATTATCGAAATAAGAAAATCGCGGCCAGTATTCGAGCGGATGGCGTATCACATCATACTTCTAGTCACTCCATGCGCCATACTGACTCCACATTAATACCTTTACGCCTAACTTCCCCTTAAAATCATATCAAAAATTTGCATTACGTACTATAAAATTTCGTTCGCACTGATATGAACATAAAGTTTTTTTTATTATAATGTTAATCATTAAATGATTCGTGCAATATGGCATTGAAATTATTTATATAATTAATTTTTTCTTTCAAATATATGATATTTCATATTTCCACTATTATGCCCATATCAGGTCCTAAGGATTTTCTTAGAACAATCAAGCCTCATATTAAAGTTTTATTATAATGATATTGAAAAAAATATGTCTTGAAAAACATTTCAATAAAACAACTTAAATGGATTTTATTGTGGTTTATTTAGGTACTTAACAAGCCTGACATTTCAGAAGCTTTACAGCAACCGTGGTCACGGATGGACTGTTAGGCCTCTGTAACGTCGGGCTTGTTCAATAGTAAATAAATAAATAATCCACGATAGAATCCTTTATGGTTGCTTACCACATTAAAATATGGTTCAGCATTTTTTAGTGCACTCAGAATTTTTGACAACTTGATCAATAGACATTTGAATTATCATTATCATCTGTTTTAAAGATCTTAAAATCAGGTTAGTAGTTTTCATTGTCATCAACCTCATGAACTACGGCGGCATAACAAATATTATTCCGCATTTCACAAGAACGTACCCGCCAATATTGTAACATGAACTCTGAATGCTACTCGTTCCTTCACACACCCACGTATGTGTACACACACACGCACACGCACGCACACAATTTATATAATAAAATAATAAATTAAATACCTATATAATTACAATGAAACAAGGAAATAAAGATCATACTTAATACTAAACATTATTAAAAATATACACATGAATAGTGATGGATGGAGAATTATATAACATATCAACTAATTGAAAAACAAATGCTTATACTATATTTTGGTTCCCGCAGTCACTCACGCATCAAGGCTTGACTCGAGTCATACTTACATACTAAATTTATACAAAGGTTCAAACATCATAACCTTACTTTGTGAGCAGTAGGATAAAAAAAGAGAAAACAAAATATGAGACTTTATACTTGTTATATTAAAATATTATTGTGAAAATGTCTTTGGTCCCTAGTTTTAGTTGTCGTACAACACAAGCTGTATCGAATACAAAAGAAATATGTAAATTTCTCTTTATACAATTACTGACGTAAACATTGATTTAGAAATTGCGTGAGTGTGAACATCATGTTTTGCATGTTTTTACATAATAATATTACACTATGTCATTAATGTTATTAAATAATTGGTAAGAACATTAGTTATGGAAGGGCGGATTCTCCTACCACAAGCATCTTTTTGCTTAAATGGAGGCTCCAAACACATAAATATGAAATTAATATAATAATATAATTTAATCATTTTCAGGAATGATATTAACTGCAAAATGTACGTTTTTCGTCGTCATTTCTAGGTAGTTCTCAGTGATAGCGACAGCCAGGGGACTGTATTTTTATGGCTTCTAAAATTTCTAGAAAAACAAAATGAAGCGGCCCGTACAGTTTCAGGGCAAAAGTTTAATTAAGACGGTCTTTTTTAAATAAGTACATCACTTTTTGAAAAGGAGACGTTAGGGACAGTCGATTACGAGTTTACATAAAATCGCGCATATTTGTTTTACGTGCGCATATATATCATCATCCTCATCATCATTATCAGCCCTTATCAGTCCACTGCTGGACATATGCCTCTTTCAATGAACGCCAAGACGGCCGATCTCCTACTACTCGCATCCGTCCCGGACCAGCTACTGTACGGAGATCGTCTTTCCACCTGGTGAACGGTCGACCAACACTTAGTTTTCCTAAACGCGGCCTCCACTTAAGAACCTTAGTGGCCCATCTCCCATTTGATTTTCTGAGTGTGTGACCAGCCCATTGCCACTTCAGTGAGCTTCACATGATGTCTGAAACTTTAGTTCTCAGCCTTATGACTTCATTCTACCGGACAAAGAAACACCCAACATAGCACGTTTAATAGCCCTTTGAGCCACCGCAAACCTGCGGACCAGTCCTACATTAAGAGACCATGTTTCGGCCCCGTAGGTCATCACGGGGAGAACGGTTGAAGACTTTTATTTTCAAGATCTGCGGTATATATACTTTACGGTAATACACCGTAAAGTATTGTAGTAGGAGGGCGGCTGCACTAGAACAAGTGTAGTGTTAACGGTGCACACAAAAGAGATAATCTTGGTGTTAATGATGAAATCTTGTGTTATATGTAATAATATAATCTGCGACAACCTCATTAGTTCATATCAATATGTATATGTGACGTCATTACACGTATGTTTGTATATGATATATCGTTTTTCTCAAAATCTGTTGATCGGGTTTTCATGCGCTTTTCACCCATGGTTAAAACGGGAGTTCTTAATGTATAATTCGTTAACCCCTGTTATTCACGGATGAAGACGGGGCGCATCGCTAGTTAAAAATAAAATATTGAAAAGTCTTCAAGATTTTTCAATATTTTATTTCACTGACACTGATTGACTAAAGTTAGTATTAGTAATGATGTAGTAAACACACAACAGAGCCTACATCAGATGTATCTATTATTTCATGGCACCATTCCACCTGGGCCTTATTTATCACTACACTAAAATTTTAGATAGTCAGTAAACATTTAAGCGGGTAACTTTAAAATTGGAACCTATCGTTTTTACTTACAAATAATTATATTTTCAAAATAAATTATAAGCATACGTAGAAACTTTTTCTCGCCACATTTTCTGAGTGGACTGGTATAGGTTCTAGATCGTTGCATATTGCCTCAGCCGTGCCGCCCCCATTTTGTATGTCGGGGAGATGTCACCCGTCTCTTATATTATCAGGTTAAAAAGAATCGGAGATAAGTTCGTTGAATCGGCGTTAAACCGACATGAAAAAATTTTGGTCTTTCGCAGTACTCAATTTATGTTTGCTTTGTTTAATAAGAGGCGACCGGCGGCTTCACCTGAGAAATTTTCAATTTTTTCCTACAAACTTTCAATTCTTATTTTACCTCCTTAAGGACGAGATTTAAAAACGCAGAAGCAGGTATACAGGATATATATTTAATAATTATGAAACTGCTCGATTCCTGTTTGAAAATTATTAAGGCTGCAGGTTTTGTCAAATAGACGGATTTCTATAAAGACTTGCAACGCCCAATTCACTGTAACAAGTCTTTATTAATTTTTAACACTCTTATTGGGATGAACTGTTTGAACAGTAGCACAAAAAATCAAGAATCCATGTTAAGAATTACGGACTTTATGCAGTCTTTCAACTTTTATTTCACCCTCAACATTTATGCACATGTTCATATTTTTAAATAATCTCCAGGTTTTGATAATATTACGCTGGATGGAAAGTGTTCAAGGGAATTCAGGAATATATAGGCTACAAGTGCAATTGGGCTACAACACCTGTAGCCCAATCAGACTTCGAGTTATTTTAATTTGTCTTACCCAGTACTATGATACCGGTACATATCTAGTAAAGTGCTGGTAGGGATATTACACTTGAAAAATGTATGTCTTAAAGATAAAAATAATATTATAACATTCCCAATCAAAATAAAAAATAAACCAATGGTAAAATAAACTTTAAATTAAATGAAACAAGTTTAGTACAAGTATGCATTTATTATAAGACGCTCCATAGTGTTGGGTGATATCGTATAGCTGGCCTTTGTACAGGCCACAGTATCTATCAAAGTCAGTTTCTTGTTACACAACCAGTTTCATGTGGATATATTGTGTTAGTAATCATCACTCTCAACACAATCATGTATGACCGACTTCCTGATAATGATGTCATCATCCCATCTACTGATCGGCCTTCCTCTCTTTCTCGTGCCTTGCGGACCGGACCAAACAGTTAGGGATCTGGTCCAGCGATCCTCGCTCATTCGGGCGACATGACCTACCCATTGCCACTTTAATTTTTGAGAGTAGTTTACCGGCGTGTATGACCTTGTTCTATTCCATTGTCTGTTGTCTGATATTGGTATGAGCAATTTTATCTAGTATTTGTATTGCTCCTCTCCACTGCTCGCTGACATTGTTATTGAATTTTCATGTCTGGCATAGACATGGAAATTGACGCGTAGGTAATGGAAGGTAGTAAACAGGAGTCCATCACTTTTTTCTTAATTTTTATAGGCATATTAGCTTTCCTTATTTCCTTTGAACTCCAAATTTTTTACAAAGCACTTGAGATCCTTCCATCCATTTCTAAGTCACATACATAGGAAATAAAAAATTATATGTACCCCTAAAACTAAAACAACAAAAATTTATATCATAATTGTGAAGAAAAGGTAGGTTTTAGTAAGAATTAATACCATAGCATTACTGCCTGCTGCATTACATCATGCTGCTTAGCTGCCGGATTGGACCAGTAAGCGACTGAATTAAATAATCAACAACAATCCCCTCCATGTAGTGGCAACATTGCCACCACATGGAGGGGAGAGTATTAGTTTTTTTTCGTGATCTACGGATGCAATTTTAAGTTTATGGTACATTTTCCCTACGACGCAACGAGAAGGTGGAATGCTTTAATGGTGAAATGTTGTTCACACAACTCAATGACATTTTAATGTCTTAAACAAGTTTTACTTTGATTTTCAGTAGGTAATGAATAATTCTTTAAGTTTAAACATATTTGGGTCTCAAATGTCCTCCGTACACTTCACGAGTCCAAATGACCCCCAGTTCTCCGAAAGGATCGTATTACAATGACAATAATAAAGATCGTATTACTATCTATAATAGTATCACTACATAATTTACTATTTGTCATATCACCGAAAAGAAGATAAGTGTACATTGTAACGAGTAAATCGCATGGTTCTATTATTCATGATTTAAACAAAACAAACATACAGCTTCTTAGGAACTAGGTGTACAAAGTGGAACAGGGAGAACTTAGCTGAGAGTACCTAGGGTGGCATTTATTTTTCTTGGATTACCTCGATACACCGATACCTCGACCAGATTAGTCAAGTTCGATAAAAATAATTTAGTGATTTTTTAACCATCAATGGCCATTTATAGCTTCACTTTCGAATGGTAATGAATTGTTACTCATGGATGGCATTAAATATAAGGAAGGTAAGCACTTAGCCACACTTTAAATCTTGTTCCTGTCGTGTCCGGTCTATGAACTTCGTGAAGAAATCGCGCCGCGAGCAAAACTATTTCACAGGGGTACTGCTTGTTTTCTTGAATAACAAAACCAGTTACATGGGCTTAAGGAAATTTTATATTTCTTAGAAATAACTCGATAATTTACAGAGCTTGGTCCACCCTGATAGTGTATATTATGAGCGACGTTGTGACACCTCCTTTCCTATGAACAGTGATAACACATGTTAGGCTGATTTTAGTCTCACGTCGACGGCACGCTCACCGTCAGCGCTGATGGCCGAGATATATGAACTTTTAGGAAGCGTTTTTTGATGATGCGCGCACGGTGGTCAGCGCTGATAGCTACGCGTCCGTACGCGTCGCGCGTCGGCCCCGCGTAGCTGTCGGCGCTGACGATCGCTCGAGCGCCTCTGCGTTCAGTGAGCGTTTTAGTATCAAGCGGAGCGTACGTCGTCAGCGCGTACAGTCATGGCGAATCGCGAAGTGGATACTGGTTATGAAACAGCTAGACGTACTGATGAATAATTATATTATGTTTAATTACTAATTATATGTCATTTATGTTATTTTTTTTTGTCTTACATATAATATGAAACATAACAATAATGAATACCTATGTTGTTTTCTTACCTATACTTTGCCATAATTACACATAATTATAAAACGAGTAAATATGTTTTTTCTTACCTTAAAGTCATCATTAGTTGTTCAATCAGTGGTATAGGCACGATTCGTAAGCTGCAATGGACCAGTTCATCCTGTATCTTTGCCAGAAAGTCAAAAGTTCTAGTTGACATTCGAAAGTAATTAAAGAATTTACTTTCGTCGGCCCTCAAAGTGCCACATAACAAGACAAACACTCCTGCAACGGCTCTCTGCTCAATCAATGGATGAACAGGGAATCTTCGTCGTCGCGGGTTTTTATTTTTTTGGTACACATAGTACAAAGCAGCAATAATTAATATACTCCGCATTTTGTCGTCGTCTGACGTTCGTTAACGGTAAGGCGGTCTGTACGATACTAAAACGAGCCACGCTGAGCCTCAGCGTTGACAAACAACGCGCTGAGCTATGAGCGCTGACGGTGAGCGTGAGACTAAAATCAGCCTTACAAGTGCAGAAATTTGTGATGCGACTAAACTATTCTCTAGACTGTGAGTCACTGTATAAAGAGACATGAATAAAGAGGAAAAAGTGCATCATTATATTCGCATCATAATGTTGTCATGATGTTATAAATGTGAACGGTCATTTGTGTTTGTTATTCATGCACTCAAATTGATTCCAACTGGTTTACCTTTTTAGCAAACGAATACAAAAAAAAGATTCATTGTGTCGAACTTCCTGTGGGAAAATGTTAAGTTTATGATGCGTGTGTAAATTCGCTTGGCAAATCGAGTAAATATACTATGTGCCTGACATACACAATACATTTAATTCGATATTTATCTAGTGGCGCCACATAATTGAGCCGCATGACGGCACCAAACAAAAAATGATTAAACACTGAAAAGCGTGCCAAATATATGTACAAACAAAACCGTGGTTTTGACTAAAACGATGAATTTTGACAACGCTGATTCTATTGTCTGAGGGACAAAATTTATAACAGATAAGTATTCTCAATTCATGAGCGTGACATATTATATTTTCTTCTTCTTTCTTCTTATATCATTATAAACACATTAAAATTTTTTTTAAATATAAAGTGCTTCATCAGTGCTTATACCTTGTTGTAATTAATACATCTTAAGGGAAGTCCTTAATTGTTAAGACTGTTCTCTATGTTAATGTGTGTGAATTTGAGCGCAATACTTGCTACAACAGAACGAGCAAAGTCGGGTTCAGTTGGAACATTTTAATATAACATTTGACAGTTCTGAAGGTCTTTCGATCCTTTGAAGTTCTCAAGAAAATGTTACACCATTTACTTCACAGTAATTATAAAATTAGTGGGCATATCATAGCTTAATTCTCTTACTTTGTGTCATGTATAATAAAATGCTTATATAAGCATATATAATAATTTATAAGACGCAAAAATCTGAAATATACGAGGCAGAATAAGCTACTTGGGAGAATTATTTTACCCGTTTATAACTGTTAAAGTTCAGTTAGCTATCGCGGTTCAGTGAAGGTCACTACTGTGTATTTCGTACACGGTGCATTGGATAATTTTAAGTTACGGCCACTGATATATTTCCTCATCATCAGTCATCAGTATTTCGGAATAACTTGAACATAATATAAATATATAATTTTATGGCAGTAACCGCCAGATTTCTTGGAAAACTAATAAAACTACTCAATATGGCAGTCTGCCGGTTACTAAGAGATAAGCAATACATGTATAGATAAGCATACAATATGATATACATGTATTTATATAATCTGATAAATTTTTCACATTCTAAAAAAAGAGCTTATTTATCTATGGATTAAATTATGTTGAATTAACATTTTGATCTCAAACTGAACTTATTAAATAATAACACACGAAGTTGTTTGGAATGTGTTATCTGTATTGATAACAGTTACGCATGGATCCATTCACAACGACGTAGTATATCGATCATATTCGAAGTACTTCATTGGAAACTCATTACAATTATTCTAAAACGACTTAATGTGAATGAAACAGCCAATGAGTTTAAAATAAAAATTGGTAACTGATTTGTCATGTCAAGAGTTTACTCAAATCGATCCCAAGAAAACCAACTAGCGATTAGAATGTTCGACATAACGTTTTCCTGTTTCCGACTCGTGTTGTTCCAAGACTACTTCAAACTAAGATCGCAGCTATTTTCCTTAATAACGCCGTTAATGTTTATTATTAGCCGGGCCTGCAGTTGTGATTTTTTGCTACTCCTATCTCCTTTCGCATCCATCGCTTACTTTACTTTTTCGCATCCGCTACGAGCTTAATATACAGCTTTCTTAGGGTAATTCCACACGTTCAATATTTATATTCTCATATTACCTACTTCGGATCCATAATTCTATATTCTGGATCCATAATTGTACACAAACCACTCGTTCAGTACGTATCGCATCAGTTTTCCTGTGAATTTGATTCATTAGGGACGTCAATCGGGTAAACTATGAGTTATATATTACATTTATAATGCTTATATAAATACAAGTCATAGATGTCGGGCATAGACTAAACGATTAATATTTAGTAATAATATATATAATGTAGATAGAAGATGTTTTGAACTTTTGAAATCCACTAATCCCTTTCGTGCAAAATCCACAGATATAGCACGACCCAAATATCGTGATAAATGTTGAACGTGTGGTTTTCCCTTATGTTGCTTGCTGGTTTGAAATAAAAACAAGCCGTAAAATTGAAGGACGGAAATCGTTCGAACGGTAGTAAGTGTTCGAAATGTTAGGGAATAATATCTAGTATTCAATTATTTTTTTATTATAAACAACATGCGGTTATTTGTGGGTAAAGCCTCACTTCTAGCCGATTTACCCTTAGCACAAAATCTGGTGATGCAAGCCACCTTTGGATTTACAATAGCTAGAACAGCAAAAATGTGGTATTTCCTCAAAGACGCTAATATCATAGTCAACATTTTTACTTAAAATTAATAACACTAGGTTGTACAAGTTGATGTGACGCCGCATGTTTTTTTCATAGTATAGGGGTCAAACGAGAAATCAGAGCCCTTCAACGAAAATGTTATATGCTTCATGTTTACTTTGATTACTTTGTTACATGTGTGTTAAGACCTATGAATTTTCATAATTGTTAATGATAAAGGTTATGGTACGTGGCACGCTCGGGTAATGAATACACATGAAAACCATTAAAACAAGTAGGCTTTACCATACACAAATTGCTGTGGAGTCTAATAATACTTGATCTTATTGTATGGTTGATTAATTTACAACACACAGGTGAGCGGTATCGATGCAGTGTTGTGCATGCTTAATTCACGCATCTATACGTACGTTTTGATAAAACTTACTGCTATTACCGCATGGCACCCGAATTGTGTTACCGACTATTATGAGAGTTCCTCAACATTAATGAGATACCATTTACGCGCCTTACCCACGAAAACCACCGCGAGTGCCATCAGTGCCGTCTTTGGTGCCGCCCCGGAACGACAAATCATCAGGGCACCTCGACGGCTAGTCAGCCCTTAAAGGGACTGACTCCACATCCACAGATAGCGTTGTCCCGCACTACAGGACAACCCCACCTACTTTGGGACAGTGCAAGGAGTGAGGTTCCTATCCTCGCCTCTTTGTCTCGTGCGCATAATTGCCACCACCTTTTCCTCTTTTGGCCCCTCTTCCTATGGGAGGGGTAAAAGAGCATCCACCTCCTCGGTTCAATTAGCTTCGCCAGAGGTGTCTCTGATCACCCCAGGCTACTGAGCCCCATCGCCACGAAAGGCTTGAACCATGGTGAGGAGCAGACATGTGTAGTTTTTTTATATATGATAAGGGGCAAACTAGAAGGTGATCTACCACCGCCCATAGACATCAGCTTGACCTGAGGTTATGCACGCGATGTTGCCGTCCTTTAAGATGGGGGTAAGCTCTTTTCTTGAAGAACCCCATATCGTATCGGTTTATGTATAGAACCTTATATATTTTTTTACTGGCGTACGGAGCCCAATGCTTTTTCAAATTTGGCGCGAACAGTATTTTAAAATAGAAGAATTTTGATACAATGTTTCGCGCGGCATAATCGCTTGGCGAGACTGACGAGAGATTGGAAAATGTTACGGATATTTAGCGCCATCTATCTGCATGGGGTGCTATATATTAAAATAATAATTTATAATGCGTATTATATTAAAATACATCATTTATCATCTTCCATTTCCTTTCCTTTTTTTCATATATCTTTAACTATACAAAAATAAAAATTCATCCTTTCAAGTGAATAAAAAACAAATGCTATTTTTCTTCATTACGTATTAACATGTGTATAGATAGGCCCCTGCTTATTGCATAGTGTGTTTAAGCAACTTATTTATTTCTATTGTGTGTTTGAATTTGTTCCCCATGGGGCCTAGGTAGATATATTATATAGATAATTTAGGAACTTCTTGTGTAAATTCTAAAAACTGTGTCAGTTATTTTTCTTTATTTACTGACAAAAGGGCATTTTCATACTATAGGTGGGCAAACGATCAATAAAAGCCTTTTGACTACCGGCTTGCAGAGGATTTACCACCATGGACCACATTTTCAACATAAGGCAGATTGTACAAAAGACACATGAGTACAATCAGCCGCTGTGCCTTGCCTTTGTGGACTATGAGAGAGCATTTGACTCTGTCGAAACTTGGGCTGGTCTGGAAGCTTTACAGCGATGTCAGGTCGATTGGCGATACGTCGAAGTACTGATAGCATTGTACGACGCCTCTGTTATGTCCGTTCTGATTCCGGGAGGTCAAACAAGGCCAATCCTATTGCATCGAGAAGTGCGACAGGGGGATTTTATTTTCCCGAAAATGTTCCGTAATACTTTGGAGGACGTCTTTAATATTTTAAGCTAGGCAGAACGCGGCATAAATATTAACGGCGTGTACCTCTCACATCTTCGTTTCGCCGAATCGTTGGAGAGTTTGCAGGAAATGTTGCACAGTCTAAATGAATCCTCCAAACGTATTGGCCTTAGGATGAACTTGGACAAGACAAAGGTCATGTTCACCGAACACGTTCTCCCTAGGCCGAAGTAGTAGACAGATACGTCTACATCGGGCAACTATTGCAATGAGGTAAATGTAACTTCGAGAAGGAAGCCCATAGAAAGATTCAGTTGGGTTGGGCAACACTCCGGAGGCTTCGTCACATGGGGACTTGTCAAAGTCGAGCATCATCCTCGCGATGCTCGGCAGCGACGAGTCCTACAAGGCGATGGCTTCCTTCTGCGAGACCACATTCTCACGTCGCCTATACCACTGAGCTTGAAGACGAAAGTTTTTGACCTGAAGACAAAAAAGTCTTCGTAGTCAGTCGAACTGTTGAGGCTGGACTAGCGCCGCCAACTAGTATTAGGTCCCTCCGAAAAAAAAACGAAAGTTTTCCAACGGGGAGAACGCCCCCGTGATGACCTAGGGCACCGAAACATGGTCTCTTAATGTAGGACTGGTCCGCAAGTTTGCGGTAGCTCAATGTGCTATTGAACGTGCTATGTTGGATTATTCTCTGTCCGACAGAATTCGTAACGAAGTCATAAGGCAGAGAACTAAAGTATCCGATATCACGCGACGAATAGGCGCGCTGAAGTGGCAATGGGCTGGTCAGAAGAACAGATGGCAGATGGGTCAACCAGGTCGGAAGACGATCTCCGTGCAGTAGCCGGTTCCGGAATGGATGCAAGTAGCAGGAGATCGGTCGTTTTGGCGTTTATTGAGAGAGGCCTATGTCCAGCAGTGGACTGACAATGATGATGAATGATGATAACTATCGACGTCCACGTAGACGTCCGCATTATTGTTACGCAGATGCTTTGCCCTCCTTTCCTCCTCCCCTCCCAAACAGAATATATTTCACCTTACGGCAGTGTCAAGTGAGCGGGAGGTCCCTCCCCTATCGTGGCAGCCCGATTTGGCTATGTAGCATGCCACAATCTCGAACGATGATACCCACTAATGACAGCACTTAAAATGTCAACTCGTAACATCACTTAGAAAAACGGCCGTGAAATTTATATAACTTCTCATACAACATATGAAATTGAGTTTAGCCTACAGTCGTGGTATAGAAGTAAAGGCGGGGGTCATGATCTCGATGGGTCAATGCTCCGCTAGCTGCGGATATCACACACATCTTAAGTGCTGTTACGGGCGGGCATTGTCTCGAACCGATAGTGTAAAAGTGATCGCTGTAGTCCGTTTTCGCAACAAATGCATCGAAAAAGGTTCTGATTGATTCGATAACATAAATACGTACTTTTTACAAGTTATGTTTTATAGGCATACTTTAGGGCCCTTATGTATTCTTATGCACAATCAACTTCAGCATAGTATTTTCCAAATTTCAAACATATAGCAACAATAATCCCTGTGCTAAACGACTGACATACGGACCGACAGACGAACTTGGCGAAACTATAAGAGTTCCGTTTTTTTGCCACGGGACTCTAAAAATAAAAACATAAGTTTACAAATAAATTTAGTGAGAGATATTGCCACGCTACATTGCAGCTGAATTGGGCTGGTACGACCGGGGAGGCAGCTCACATGATAAAATAAGTATAAAAATTTCTTTGACGACAAAATTATTTGTCTTACGTCTTACGTATTTCACTTCGAGTAAATGGCCTGGTTTCCCCCTGGGGTCTCCGGCGAATAGAAACTAATTGAAAATATTTTATCAATCGAAGTGTCCCTCGTTGTCCTCGATAAAATGTTATAGCTATGACGTCACTCGAATGAGCGCCGCACGTTGTCGACGAGATGACGTAACCTGCGGATTATCTATCTCCTCGTGGGAAGATAGTATATGTATACGAGTACTATCGACTATCGAGCAATGTATCCGCCATTCATTTAGTTAGTTGCAGAACATCTGATGCTGATCTATACAACCAGAGGATAAATAAATAATAATTATTCGTACAGCTAGACCCCCACGCTTTAAATTAAAGACTGACTAATTGGGATAGCAAAACGCTATATAGTTTAGTGTAGCTTTAGTGGGAATAATGCAACTGTTTTAAATATTTTTTCACTCATTTTCAACTTTCTGTCTTCACTGATTTTCAGCATTTTTTAAACGCGTCATCCCGCAGTAGATGTCGCTCTTCTTCTTTCGTAGCGTTTATTTTTTTACTATTCCATTAGTTCAATCAAGCTTTTTTATTCCTTTCAAATAATCCGGTTATATCTTTTGAGATTTGCCTAGCTATTTAAAATTGCCTTAACATATTACGACATGTAAAGACAAATCCTGGAACTGAAGTACAAAATATTTAGTGATGTATTTTGGAACCACACATGAAATATTTATTATATCTGAAAGAGAGGATCATGACCGAGGGTGCCCCTACCAGCCTCCACCCTCTGTTGTGTGAAAGAACTCGCGCGCGGTAGTCTCGGAATACCGGATTGAAATGGAATATCGGAATGCCCTTGACGTCAGAGTCATAGATGAGGGACCCCGCGGTCTACCGATGATAATGATAATTAAATTAGTGCCTGTGAGCTATTGTCTGACTTGTCATATATCTGGGTTATAGCGTATGTTTCGCATTCGTCCCCGAAGACGTCCGCGTGTTCCTATACCGCATGTGCTGTGCCGTGTCTGAGAACATGTTTGCGGAAATACTTCAAAGTGGATGTGATGCGGTCGAACTTGTCTGTCAGAACGTGTCTGGTATGACGACCGGTGATTGTCACACGGTTTCTTATTATAATCTAAGTTATTGCGTTACCGGCGTCGCCGGCTAGGCTACCGTTATGAATGCAAAAGAAAATAAGTAAGAACTCAAAACATCATAAGCCCGAAGACACATTATTTATGTGGTAGTTTTAGCCCGCGATACTAAGCATCAATGATGTAGATATTTCTTGGTCATTTAAAATTGGGTTTTATCTCTTCTTACCACCTTCACCACGTGGAGGTGGTAAGAAGAACTCTTAGCTTATGTTATTAAAAAATAAGAAATTTAATTTTTGCACTTTCTATGTCTTACAGTTTAGCGATGATTCTTATCACATCATATGTCACAGATGTGCCAAACTTTAAGTTTTATATCTCAACAGAAACTGTTTATCACCATGAACTACTTTTAGTAAGGCGTCTAGTCTATATTTTTTATGGTTTAGCTATTCTCTAAAGGTTCTAAATCAGATGTTCCAGTTTTCTAAAAGAAATTATACCCTATATGTTGCCTATGCCTATTAGCTAAACGACGAATATAGTTTCATACAGTCAGTCCATTAGTTTTGTTAGTAGATTAGCGTGCGCAA
>JAFELO010000318.1:446171-457468 GCA_017140195.1 Eumaeus atala | reverse complement strand
ATACCAACACCGGAAGTATGTCAGGTGACCGACGTGGAGTTCTACGAGAGGTGTTATCCACCCGACTACAAGATGCCCAAACAGCACATACACATGCAACGTGAGTCATTCTCAATTTGTTGGTTAGCAAATAGACGAAAAATGTTATTATAGGTAATTTTTTTTCTTTAGCGAACGTTTAATTTTTTGAATAATTTTATTTTATTTATTAAGTTGAAAATATGCAACATTACGTGTTATTAGACGAAAATGCCTAAAAAGAGTCTGTCTGTACGTAATTCTCCAAACACGCTGAACGGATTTTCATGCGGGTTTTAGTGGTTTTAGTGTATTATTTGTTAAGTTAGCAGTATCCGGCCCATGTTACTCGCGGTTGGGCCGGGGCGGAACGCCAGTTTAAATATAATTTGAATTCTGTTGGCTATTCAAAGTATAACACATCATCTTATTTGACTAATACTGCACTGCCTTCCGACTGTTTAACTAGAAGAATGTCGTGCATCACATTTACATACAACATTATGTATATATAATTTAGTATATTATACCAGAATAGTTTCGAAATTTTACTTCTTTTCTCATACCGAGCAAAACAGACGAAATAAACACATTATTTTTAGAAACAATCAATTTGAAGCTACATTTTACTTGGATATTGCATAAATTTGAATTCTGTTGGCTCTTTGTATATCGCTGTCCCGCGACAGACATTTTGTCATAAATTGAATTTGTTGTCATTGTAACGTGTGAACATCCATAAAAAAATTAAGGGAGAACAGGCTTAATTATTTAGGGGTATGAAAAATAGATGGTGGCCGATTGTCCGACCTACGTAATATGCATATAAAATTTGGAAAAAAAATCGTTAGAGCCATTACGGAGGTATATGGTAACTAAAATTGTGACACGAAATTTCATATATAAAATTTACCTACTATCAAAACACGGTGTCGCCACATAACCTACTTACTATAAGTGGAAGTGTCTAGTTTATGTTTTCTTAAAGTTATGGCGTTGTACGAAGCGGAGCTACACGTCTTTTTTTGTTGATGTGGGGAAAGGCCATCACTGACCCTGTGTGGCATCCAGTGGTATGTGGTGGGGAAGCGTAGCTAAACTTTCTTTTGTCGTTGTCGGGAAAAGCATTTACGCACCTTGACTGGCCCTGAGTGAGGTTCAGTGGTGTGTGGGACTCGCGGCATATTATTGTGCCGAATACCCACAAAAACCACCGAGTGTGCCATCAGTGCCGCCTTCGGTGTGGTGCCCCGGAACAAAATATCATCAGGGCACCTTGGCGGCTAGTCCGCCCTCAAAGGGGCCGACTCCACCTCTACAGATAAGGTTGTAGCGCACTACACAACAGGGTATCACCCCAGGCTACTGAGACCCACCTATACGAAAAGGTTTGAACCATGGTGGGAGCGTAGCTAAACCTAACCAATTAAAAAAACTGGCTTCAACAACAACAACACATCTTCACGCCATCTCCTCAGTGGGGAGGCATCGGGAACGGAATGCCATATATCACGATTCTTACAAACCTGCTTTTCCTCCTCCACATTCATTACTCTCGTCACACAGACACGCCGGTTGCGTTCAATATAGCTCAATAATTAATAATTAAATTTAATCTGCTGTAAATGTAGTATTTATATGTCGGAAAAGCTGTTAGTAGACATGAATGTTGTGTGAATCCACATTGCAGAGCTTGTGGATGTACTACTTACTGGTGTACATTTGAATGATTTCTAATATTCTCAGTATAATTTAATTTGATTTGTTACATTTTTATATGATAGGAAGTACCACTTTATTTAACCTTATTAATTATAATAAAGACCCTATTAATTATAAAAAGTTCTATTTGAATATTGTATTTAATTCCTCGACTAGTAGAGCACGTGTCTCGATCGGAGTAGGAAAGCTATTTTGTTTTTCGAGTGGACGCCAGTTTTATAAAGAACGTTGGTTGGTGAGAGGCGAACGGAACGAAGTGGACACTGGTCCGGCAGTAGGGCAATCAGTGCTGATACCTCGCATATCTGTGATACCAACGGATTTGCCTTTTACTTTTAAAAGAATAAAATTTCCGGCGAAGGTATCGTTTGCGGTAACAATAAATAAGGCCCAGGGACAAAAATTTAAACTCGTAGAAATATATTTACGCCAAGGTTGTTTTTCGCACGGCCAACTATATGTTGCCCTATCGAGATCTGGTTCTGGCGAAGAACAGTAAATACTTCTGCCAGAAAAAAACAAAATATTAGGTATTTTAAAGTACTTCTCCATTAGTTTAATTTTTTTTTAGCAAAACCTACAATCTACATGAGTTAGGATTATAAGACTCATTACTTACTAACCTATATAAACGAAGTCGTGGGCTAAAGTAAGCGTCAGCCCAAAGTAACTATTCCACGCGGACGAAGTCGCGGGCGGAAGCTAGAATTAAATAAAAGAAACGCTTAAAAGAACAAAAGACCCGACTGGTAAAGGAAAAGCAAGGCTAGTTAATAGGCACTTGTATCTTATACTTATAAGTATCCTTTTAAATTTACTAATTGAAATATTTTGAACGTTTTCTGGGATCCCATTGTATAGACGTATACATTACCCGATTTACTCACTTTGCTTAGTCTAATCACGGGTACATTCAGCTTATTCCGATTATTTCTAGTATAAATATGATGCATATATTTTTTACTGACATAGTACATTACATTACCTAATATCTATTGTGATTCAGAAACAGTCAGTATACAAATTTCTTTAAACGCATCTCTCAGTGAAGTATTAGGGGCTAGCTTTGTATGTTACACGAATAGCTCGCTTTTGCAGCACAAATATAGTATTAATGTCGGCAGTATTACCCCATAACAGTATGTCTTAAGATACGAGTGTGGAGGGTAGAAAATTATTCGGCCTAACCAAGAAAATAACAAATCAGTTATATTTTATTTTTTGCGTAATCACCATCAAGTTTTAGACCGTTGAAAAAAAAAAACAAGATTCTTCGTTAGAGTAAAATATAACCTGTGTTAGGCCGAGTACTTTTCAATCCACGTTCGTAGAATGCTGTGGAAGTAACTAAAGTAAGTTTACTTTTTTTTTGCCATGTTTTAAACAGAATACCCCCAAATTTTTCACACAAAAAGCATGTGCTGGTGAACTGAGCTTATTCGCAAGTCTTGAAATATGAGGACCCCACTGCAATTTAGCATCAAGTGTTATTCCAAGAAGACGCTAGATTCACGCCATTTAGCAGTACATTGGTTGGATCATGCTCCACGTTTGGCAGGATGAATTTAATGCATTTATTTTTATTACTGGCCAATAGTAAGTTATTAATGCTAAACCGAAGTACCACCTTATCCAGAAAGACAACGTCGCAAGGCCCGACTGCAGAGCCGGGTACCATTTATGAAGAAGATTTTTGCCATGATGTGTCCTGACTTCTACTTGTTTTTTCTTTCCCGAAACAAGGCTTCTACTTTTTCTTTCCCGGTTTGATGTCGGGTTTTTGTTTATTAATTATTTTAGCCTTATATTTTTTAGTTTCTGTAAATAAAACTACACGTTAAATACATTTTTGGAATGGTCATTTAAATCTCTACATTTTTATACCCAACTTGTGTTACGTAAAAAAAACCATAATCTGCACTTTTGTTTTAGCTCCGATATGCTCGCGTTATCGAGACGAATCTGACGACATGTCATAAGTGAAAATCCATCTAGCCGTTTAGGTTGTAGGAGGGAACATAGAAATCTACATACATACAAACTCACGCAAAATTATAAATTCCTTCTGATGCAGTCGGCTAAATAGATTCGGAACTCAGTCAGTTGACGAAAGTGTAAAAATACCTACATTTACACTACCTATGTGTAACTTGTAAACCATGCAATATTATTATAAAGATTCTTAACATTATCTAACATGTTGAATTATTTATAAAATGTGCTTTAAGCGTATTAACACCAGAATCAGATTGTAACCTTCATTCCATCCAGTTGTAACAATCAGTTGTGGTGCGTTTGTGGATAATTGGCTGACTCATACGCAGGAAACCACTCACAACCACTGAATACTTGTTTAATAAACGACCTTAATGTCTTAAAAATTAAGCCTTGATTCGCATTTTACAGTAAAATATTTCGGTAGATAGATACACTATAAAATTTCACCTTTAAGTTCTGAGGAGTAAAATACAATTTCATGTGTAGATTATAAAACAACGGGGTACTTGTGATGTCTTGTCTTGTGATTGTCTCCATAACGGGCCCGGTAAAAGCGCCTGTAGACACGTTTTATTTTCTTTGCTTAAAATTGTTACAGACAGATAATACATATTAATATTATTATAAAATTTGTAAGTATTTGTTTTGGTTCAACCATTTCCTACTCATTGTCTATGTTAAAGCTTATATTATCATAATGCATGCGGCAGTATACAAGTGGCGCTCTGTGAGGGAGGTTTTTGTCTAGCAGCGGATGTCGTCCAGCTGATGATGATGATAAGTATACAAGTAATAAATCATACAACATTCGTAAAAAAAAACTCGTCACAACTTTTGTTGAGAAAACGTTCTCAAGAAAAAAACATAGTAAGAATTACCAAAGATCATTCCACATGGTATAACTTGTTTCCGCCAAAAACCTCCATACTTACTCAGTTACAATCATATAAATAGCTTAGCTACTCCACAGATCTAAAATCTAAAAACGTCTTATTTCGGCTATAATCCATGATAGTGAACACATAGACATCTGCAAAACTAGGCGTCCTGTAGACGGTATATTCACTTACTTCTTCTTGAAGTCGTATCGGATGGAAATGCCGAGAGACTTAGCTGATTCTACGCAGATACTAGATGTGGATTTACGGACATCAAGATGGGCGTGGAACTTAGAATTCTGTCGCGATGTCCGAAGTTGCTCGGAACATCACCTATAGAAAAAAATTGTAAGAGAACAATGAAATCTTCGTAGGACCAAAGGATCGAACTGTCCGGAAATCACTTGGTCGTCAAACGATTTCGAGTCGCTCAACGTTGTATACCGTCAAGTGGAATAAACCCACCGCCGCCCACAGATAGAAGCAGTACTCCATATGCGGTCGGCGCCACGACCTGCGCCTTGTTAAGTTGCAGTAGAAGTATTGTTCCTAACCTAACGAGCGCATGCAGCTTTTTTAGGCTCATTTAGTTTCCTTTCGAGGCGAACGATGAAATACGACAAAAAGTGTTGAATTGAAATAAATTTAGTTGGTTTCCTAAACTTTGAATAAGAAACCCCGGCTTCAAACATTCGGGAACGTCAGATAAAGTATTCCCGGAAAATATTGGCGCGGCCAGTGCTAATTTATAAAGAAGCTAGTGATCGAATCGCATAATTTCCCGGCAAGTCCGTATGAAGAAAGCATTGAAAGGAGCGGTTATAGTCCAACCCGATCAAAGGCCTTCGCTACATCCAGATTAACCGCCAATAACCCCCGCCAATAACGTCACCCGTTGCAAAAAAAAAATGCGTCGCTTGTCAAATCTCATCCGTTCCACATTTACTAGTTACACTACTGTTAGTGTTTTGGATCAATACAAGTATTGATGTCTTAAGTTTTCGCAAATGTTACTCATTACAATAAAACTTCTTTTACGGACTTTATCGCAGTTTATCTAATTACTGACCAAGGTCACGGGTCGTCCCGAGGCTAAAAACTCACGAAGCGGGTATCACCCGCGACCGCCGCGGTTGCGTACCCGTAGTTTCTTCCTCCTTAAATCACATTTAACGGAGCATTTACCGCCAGCTGCGTGCGCGTTTGTATACGGCGAACGTAGAGCGCACGGCATCAATGTATACAATATTGGTCGAGATCTTACTGCCAATGCTCATAAAATGGATACGTCAGCCTTTTCAAGTATACTAAGGCGCAGGAAAGTGACCACTATTAGTAACCTCTGCTGACCAGGCTATGGGGAAGCTTTGGATGGCGACGCGGGCCATCCATATGTTTGAGGATTACTGAGTGGAGTGATGTGTTTTCTTGCATACGAGGGTGGATCTAAAAGTTCTAAGCCCGACCAAGAAAATGAAAGAAAAGTGGACCTAAATTTATTTTTATTTTTCGACATAGTCTCCGTCTAGTTCAACACACTTCTTCCACCTGACCTGCAACTTTTTTATCCCCTCGAAAAAAAAAGACTCCGGAAGGTCGGCGAAATAATCGTTTACTGCGACTATCACCTCATCTTTGGTAGAAAATTTCGAGCCACCCAAATGTTTTTTAAAATTTGGAAATAAATGATAATGCGAGGGGGCTAAATTCGGCGAATAAAGTGGTTGGGGCAGCAATTCGTAGCCACAATCATGGATTACAGACATTGTTTCAACCGAAGTGTGAACACGTGCATTGTCTTGATGAAACAAAACTTTTTTACGCAACATTCCCGGCCTTTTTTCTTTTATTTCTTCCCGGAGTCTTCGTAAAAGGTTACAATAATAACTAGAATTTATAGTTTGACTTTTCGGTAAATAATCTACAAAAATAATGCCCTTCGCATCCCAAAAAACAGAAGCCATGACTTTGTTAGTCGACAAAACGACCTTAGCCTTTTTCGGTGTAGGAGAGTCTCATCTTTTCCACTGTTTGGATTGTTACTTTGATTCAGGAGTATGGTGGTGAACCCAGCTTTCATCCATGGTAACAAATCTAGATAAAAATTCCTCGGGATCAGTCTCAAAAAGTTCCAAACAGTCTCGCGAAATTGTGTATCGAACTCGTTTTTGTTCAGCTGAAAGCAACCTCGGGACCCAGCGAGCAGAAGCATTATGGAACCCCAACACTTCCGTTATTATATGTCGCACCCGGCCATAACTAATGTTTGTTATCTCAGCTATCTTACCAATGGTCAAACGTCTGTCACCCAGTACGAGATCACAAATTTTATCGATGTTTTCTTTCGTGGTAGAGGATGTAGGCCTTCCACTCCCAGGATCATCTTTAATGCTCTCACGACCGCGCTTAAACTCAGCTACCCACTCCTTGACACCGGAATACGATGGAGCAGACTCCCCCAAAGTGCTCACCATATCTTGATGGATGTCTTTTGGTGATATGCCTTTTTTATTGAGGTATTAGACTGCACGGTGTTCAATTTTCGTTCATTCATCATTATCGAAAATTGCGTCAGATTGCTTCAAACAAATAATCACAGAAAATTTATATTGTGCAGTATCGGAATGAAACTGCGCACAATAAATCAATTTGACACTTACTAACAAATGACGGTAGATTTAAAAAGATGTCATAGCTCCATGTAGGTTAGGCTGATTTTAGTCTCACGCCGACACGCGCACCGTCAGCGCTGATGGCCGAGATATATGAACTTTTAGGAAGCGTTTTTTGGTGACGCGTAGCTATCAGCGCGCACGGTGGTCAGCGCTGACAGCTACGCGTCCGTACGCGTCGCGCGTCGGCCCCGCGTAGCTGTCGGCGCTGACGATCGCACGAGCGCCTCTGCGTTCAGTGAGCGTTTTGGTGTCAAGCGGAGCGGACGTCGTCAGCGCGTACAGTCATGGCGAATCGCGAAGTGGATACTGGTTGTGAAACAGCTACACGTACTGATGAATAATTATATTATGTTTAATTACTAATTATATGTCATGTATGTTATTTTTTTTGAGTAAATATGTTTTTTCTTACCTTAAAGTCACCATTAGTCGTTCCATCGGTGGTATAGGCACGATTCGTAAGCTGCAATGGACCAGTTCATCCTGTATCTTTGCCAGAAGTTCGTCAAAAGTTCTAGTTGACATTCGAAAGTAATTAAAGAATTTACTTTCGTCAGCTCTCAAAGTGCCATATAACAAGACAAACTCTCCTGCAACGGCTCTCTGCTCAATCAATGGATGAACAGGGAATCTTCGTCGTCGCCGGTTTTTATTTTTTTGGGATACATAGTACAAAGCAGCAATAATTAATACACTACGCATTTTTTTGGGGTTTATCAAATCTAATGTATTGGTAGTGGCCAACTTCAGCATCCTCACAGACTGCAGACTTTTTGTAAACGCGCCGTCGCGGTACAAATATCAATTTTATTATTTTATTATCATCTGAAATCTCAGTCCGCGAGGCTTCTGAAACGTTCGTTTGTGAAATAATTAAATTAACCGCGATGTAATTATAAAAGGAAATTATTTCTCCTAGACTTTACAAGTATCAGTTTCAGAAAAAAAACCTACATTTATTTTTATTTTTTTTATAGGTTAGGGGGCAAACATAAGGTGGTAGGTAACTATCGCTAACTAATATATCTTTATAACGCTATCGTAACCCGAGGTTATGCTGGCGCGTTGCCGTCCTTTAAGATGGGAGTAAGTTCTTTTCTTGAGGAACCTCATATAGTATTGGTTCGGAAATACCGATGGTGGTAGCTGGTTAAACATCGATGTTGTGCGCGGTAAGAAATAGCGCTTGAAACGCATAGTTGTAGATTTTGGGACATCAAGGTGGTGTTGGTGGAACTTAAAGTTCTGCCGTGCTGAACAACAACACTCCCCGTTGTAGATGCGGTAGAAGATGCAGAGCGAACCAACCTTTCATCGTAATGCCAAGTTGAATACGGTCAAATGGAGCGAGTTGATAGTTGGGGCCACCAGACCAAAGGTGAGAGCAGTACTTCATATGCGGCCGGACGTCTTGTATAATGGCAGGTGATGTGGCGTGAAGTACTGCTTCGCCATATTGAGCACCGGCATATTTTGTGCGAATGTGTAAATGAGACAGACAGACGGAGCAAACGAGTATTGATATATAGGGTACATATATATTATATTATTTTTGTATATTGCTTAAAAAAAAAGTACCCCATCCAAGGAACTCTGGCTTTATTAAACCCGCCATATGCTGCGACACATCTGTCGTACGTATTCCATTCTCCCGTTTTGATTGCTTTATTCGCAAGTCATTATTTTTTTTATAGAATTGGGGGGCAAACGAGCAAGCGAGTCCTTTTACGACTACCGACGCCCATGAACATCCATATAATTACTATGCCAATGCATTGCCCTCCTTTCTACCGTCCCTAATGGGCCACTGGCAACTCACAAACCGCACGTAACGCGACACCCTAGGTGTCACTTTAGGGCGGTATCAAGTGAGCGAGGGATACCTCCCCAGTCGTGCCGGCCCAATTCCGTTGCATACTAGGATGTAGTGTCAAGCACTATGCAAGGCACTACCTCCTCCAATGCAACATGGCACTTCCTCTTCCGAACATATGTACAAGCTGCGTTTGAACTTTAAACCAATTCTTCAGAGTAGATAATATTATAAAATGGCCACATCAGGGAATTCTAACGGCGTGTTTGTCTACGCATAGAAGCGCATTAAAATCACAAAAGATATTATTATAGCACAACATTCCCTGAACTCTACTTGTGTGAATGATGGGCACTTTGTGCCTATGCCACCTAGTAATAGGTCATGATTTTACTCATCTATTTATTATCTTCTAAAAAGATATATTAATATTTGTGTACTATCTATCCGATTGCAATTTATTGATTTCTCGCAAGGAAGGCTCGCTGATCAGCATAAGTGTCCGACCTGTATAAAGCATTTATATTTTTTAATTTATATCTGTTATTATACTAGCTTATGCGATGTACCATAATATTTTAAAGTCACATATTATGATGTTTGTCCGGGCTTCTTGTCTTCGAAACTACCGAAGCTTTCTTCATGACATTTCCCACATATATACCTAACTTTCTCCAACTAAAAATATAGGCTTATGTTTTATTTCGATTGATGAAAGTAAGAGCCACAGACACGGCAGCGTGCGTAGTCCGGGTCATCTACATAGTACGTACAGTACATATGTAAAAATCTCGTACTCTTGTGACCTAAACATTCAAGTCAGAAACGACTAGACTGATTTTTATGATTTTTCTTGTAATTTGTAAAATTACCTGTGAGTCAAGTTTTAAATATGAACACTATTGTTACGATACGTAAATGACTTAGTGGAATAAATTCCTCTCAAGAAAGATTGCTATGCAGTATCTGGCTCGGCGCACTGTAGTATAATAAATACTTGAAGTAATAGAAGAACTTAAAGTAGCTAGAGTTCGTGTAAAGTAACTAGTATGAATGTGAATCACCATCCTAATCAGTCTGCTATCGTTGCTCACTTGAAAACGTAGATTATTTATTCGAAAAAAAAAATTACTTCACATTACCTAGCGGAGTCGTGGGGTGGTTGAAGTGAAAATTTAAAAAATACCCAATACGCCTAAATATGTTCTCACTTCAAATTATTTTATAAGATTGATCTACTTATGTGTAAACAATGTAACATAACTAGTACAAACACGTTATAATAGATGCCACAAGACACACATATTCAGAAGTGTTTGTTGTGTGGCGAATTCAATTATTTAGGTGTCAAAAGCCACACAACAGCCACAGCTTTTGGTAAAATTTGATAGGTCTTATTATAAAAAGGTGTCGTTTCAACTTCGATCACGTCTAGTTACCAAATACTAGTTGATTGAAAAGTACTTGGCCTAACACAACGTCCATTCAATTCTGAAAATTAAATCTACTTACTTTATTTAGTCAGTCCAGACTATTTAATTGTATGAAGCTCGAAACGTGTACGATAATTAGTTGTGATTTTTTTTAATTTTTTTTTTGACGAAGCAATCGGACATATTTTCTGCAAATGGAGCAAATCGAGCAGCGTGCCGTCCTTAAGTGTCGTTATTTTTTTTTATTTTTTTTCGCTATCACCGAAACCTATCCATGATGATATGGTCAGCACTTTAGAAGATTCTGCTCTATCTTATTCATCAAAAATGGATAGCAGAATTCAAGTGTGATAAAGAGAGTGTGAAAGATGAACCCCGCGTCGGACTAAAATATTAATCTACTACAGACGAAAATATTAAAAAGTACTTGACTTAATTATGGGAGACCACAGATTAAAAATTAGGGAGATAGCCGAGATTATAGGCATATCTTATGAACAAACTCAAAACATCTTAGTCAACGAATTAGGTTTACACAAGGTGTCTGCGTGGAGGGTTCCGCGACTGCGTTCAGTGGAACAAAAAAGACGCGATTGACTATTTCATGTGACTGTTACGAGTTATTTGAAGCCGATGTAGATGATATTTTGAATCGGTTTGTTACATTGAATGAAACATGTACGCCAGTAACAAAACAGCGGGGAAAACCTGGTTTACCACTCCCTATAAAAGGCTAATGCGATTTTACCGACAAACAAAG
>JAFELO010000318.1:429269-445939 GCA_017140195.1 Eumaeus atala | reverse complement strand
CACACACCCACCGAATCCCACCCAGGCCCGGTGGCATTGCTGTACCTGTAAAACAATACTTAGTCCCCGAGATAGCGCTAGTCCGTGTTTTTTTAATAAGGCGGGATAAGCATTGCATTGCTCTTAATTTAATCAGCATTCTTAGAACTGTCCATCTATTTATAGGTACTGTCAACTGTATGAAATATGAATGGATGAGATGAGATATTTTACATTAGCGCAACGATTTCAGCGTTAGAAATCTCTTACGTTATACACGCCCGTGTTGTATCTTCCCTCGTTGAGAGATATAATATGATTTTTTTTTATAATAATCACATGCATGTTCACCACTGTATTTACAGTTTTTAACAATTATAGCTCAGTTCAAAGGACAAATGAATATCGTTTTTTAACATATTTTTTTCAAAATATCTTAATACTCAGATTTAAGCTGGACTAGATTTCCCACTTTATCAAAAAAATTCTACAAGCGACACGTGCCTCTTTACTTGTGTTATTCATACGTTTGTACAAACGAGCCCCTTAGTACATGTGTTTCAAAAGAAGTTTTTCTTACATGTTCAGTTACTAGGCCATGGCTGTTTACACCGCACAGCCTTGTAGACAATAAGGTTTCGTCTCGTCTCAGCAATGCGTGATAGGGATTGCATTTAATCAAATTATTCGTCGTCACATATATTGCTGCCTAGTCTTATACCACCCGATCCTAATAAAAATATATTTGATGTACGTGCATTCCACCATCATCGACTTTAAGTAAATTGGTACTGTAGACAATAGTACAATTAGATTTTTACAATAGCTTTAGCTTCGTACCACTGCAAAGACTTGTGTACCGCTTACTGCGCTATCGATAGGATGATAATAAAGTGAATAAGTTGTTTCTTTCTACATTAGTGTTAACTCTAAAAAACAGATTGATCTAATGACGGATAACATGACTTAAAATAATGTTTCGAATGTCCCATGTCGTTCATTGCATAACCCTGAAAATGTGCATCCATTTCCATATAGTATATATTGTACGTAATGAGGAAAAACGGACGTAGCAAATTTTATGTAAATGAACATGCACGTTCTTATTAACATACGATATTTATTAAAATAGTGGTTAATGAGGCCCCATGGCTCCCTCCCTTTTCCACTGACCTAGATCCCGACAGGCCATGGCTACTTTGGCAAATACTTTTATCGGATCAGAGTCGCTGTCTGACATCGCTGCTGTGACAAACAAGAGAACTCTGCTAACCATACCTTAGGAATATGCCCAGCTTTGTTACAGGAGGTAGGCGTGGGTGCAATTGTAGGCGGTGGTGATGTATCACTTCCAACATTGTTGCGGTACGTGGTTGAAAGTGAGAATGCCTAGAGGGCGGTACTGTCCTTCTGCGAAGCAACCATGGAACAAAAAGAAAACACCCAGCAGTATGGAGATGTACTAAATCCAGTCCGTCGCAGAACACATCATAGGGTGGGAGGCCATTGATGGGAGAGTTAAGCGACGATGAGATAAATTTGTCACAGGAGTCTCGTCTGCGACTTCGCATCTAGAGACACCGGTGATCATAATAGGGTACCGAACCTATGATGATTTTTTTCACTAGAAAAAATATTATTAACCCGGTATCTAAACCTATAAAATCATACGTTACACCAAAAATAATCCGGTTACATTTACAGATTCTCTGATCAATATCGTATATTTGATTATCGCATCTGGTTGTACCGAGATGTGGACCGCGCCGTTTTTTATAGTTTAAATCAACCTTCAAAATATGACTTTTTTCGAATATCATCTAGGATCTACGGTCCCTAAGCAATAAAAACACAAGTGCAATTAAAAGATATGGTTCTTTATGTCGTATATTTTCATGCTATCAAAATGGCTCAAAAAAACTAAGGGTATTTTTCATTGACCTAGAATCATGCAAATTTGTATGAAGTAGAAGGGCATGTATGTGGCTACTTCATCTTAGCGTCAGCTCAGACTACAGCTGCAAACTAAGAATTGAAGGCCTGATATGAATTTAAAGTCTTCGTGGATAGGAAACCTCAAAGGTTATTTGTAGGAAGTAGTGGCACTACTGTACCTTAATCTTATCGGGCCAGTACGACCACTGAATTACTTCTCTCTCAGAAAATATCGACGTTTAAGTGTTCCAGCGACGTTTGTGTGTTTAAGTCCAGGGCTGGCCGTTGTGACTGCTGATACCTTAACGTTGTCTTATTTTTACATTTACTTAGTCAACAAGGGTTATATATTCGCCATGTCTGTCTGTCTGTCCGTCCGTGGTTTAGTTAAAAAACGATTGGTACTGGGAAGTTGTAATTTGACAGAACTGCAAGATCAAAAAATCATGCCTACAAAGTGGTAAAATAAAATTAAAAAGAAAATGTTAGGTTAGCTCTCCACCCTATATGTAAATTGGGGCTAAAAAATTTGTATTTGCCTTGTCTATGGTGTGGGTTATCGTTAGATAGGTCTTCTAATGAACTCAATTCTATCTGTTACGAATGTGCGCAAATACAGCGCTCCGTTCGTGTGATAATATTGCATACGCTGGCCAATTTCAATTATGTGGCTGGACTCCGTCAGATAAATATTCCAAACGGGAAACATTTTGGACTACCGTAGAAGTTATCTTTGTAATACCTATTATATAAAAATAGTGTTTATTCTCTGTTATGTATCTTGCGATCAATAGAGGAAGATTTATAGGAAGTTAAAACGCAACATTTTACATCATAATATTATTTTCACATAACACATACAATATACGTATCACCATCACATTCCACATGTAACACGCTACATTATGTAGCCCCTTCGAAATATATCTCTACTTTCACTGCTGATGTAAAAAACGACATTTAAAATTCAGTATCCTATTAAATTTATGAGAAAATGAAACACTTTTATTGCATAATAAAGGCGTGCAATTTTCTAAGTACATAAAACCGAAATGAAGTCTCAATTTAGACATCAAGTTTATTTATTTTGCTATTTTCACGAACGCAATACTTCCACATTAGAATGGGTAATTTAGTAATCATAACACAGGTTTATTTCAAACAAACAAACAAACATATATCGTAATAAGAATCTCGTTAAGGCTTTATAAACTAGCTTGCACCCTGTGGTATCAGTTGTCTACCGTGTAAGATTAGATTCCTTGGAAACATCGTATTAGAAAGTTTAAATAAATTATTATACATATAAAATAGATAACAATTTTTTTTTAAATGCCGGCCAACAGCGAGCCGGGACACGCCTATGAACCGTTCACAACCGTAGCAGCAGACCAAAAATTCGCTCTTCTTTTAAACTACCAAATCTATTTTGCCCAAACCAATTTTCGTTGAAAGTTTTTATTGAATAAAACTCTCCATTTTATCTACAATTTTCCACTCGGTAGTTCAAAAGTTGGAGGACACACTTGCAACCTCCATACCATTCAAGGATTCAATCTATGTAACGTGTATTTATTAAAGTCTACTGAAATGAGCGTAATCACTTGTTTCGACGTCTATTTGAGAGGTATGAAGGTACAATGGTAAACGAAATACGACTTCTTCACAATACTAGAGGAAACATGAGTAGTGACAAAAATGTAATATTTATTTCTATAAGATGTTGGGTAAACGGGTCAAGGTCAAGGCAAGTGATCACCGACACACACAGACAGCTGCAACATCAGACTTTTTGTAGTTGCGTTGCGTAGTGGGGCTATGACATAAGAACAGATTCTCTCTTGAAGATTCCCAATCCGTATGCACTTCGTACATGCCTGTCGGAGGGACGACATTCGGGAAGACATAAAAGTGTGTCGAGGGGGTCATTGAATAGGTCTTTCTAAATGGTATGGAGTTATTTAAGATATAGAAACATTTGCTTCTAAAATGTCAAAAGGTGTCCCCCCTTCGTTCAAGCTGCCAAGGAGAAAATTGTAAAAAAATGGGATAATAGCAAATATTTAAAAAAAAATACCATGATGTACAGTAGTGTGCTTCTCAAAACCATCCATATAAAAATGTCAGTAAAATTATGCACATTGTAAATTCAAGGGAATTGTAAGAACTGTAAGAACGACTTACAATCATACACGTTAAGTTGACATTGCAAAAAGATATGTTTATTTAGAATCACAGATACTTTAGAATGACGGTTCAATATGAAATCGAATATCTTGTATTTTAAATCAATAAAAAATTGAGACTTAAATTGGTTTGAACTAAATCGATTTGGTGGTTTAAGAGATATGCGACTTTTTTGGTTTACCACTACAGAACCCTTCATAGGCGACTCGGACTCGCTTTTGCCGGGTTTCTTTTATAGTATAGGGTAAGAAACGAACAACTTGGAGCCTTTTTACGACTACTAACGCTCATAGACATCGGCATTATAGTTATGCATTTGCGTTGCCCTCCTTTATCCTCCCTCCAGTGAGTCACCGGCTGTTACAAATTCAATCAATCTTAAAACGGACGTCTCTAAATGCCAATAACTTTATAACCTAATTTAACATTAGAGTCGTGTGTGTAAGGCGCCTGCGCGATATATGAAAAATTACTGATCAAAATACGGGATTTCCATCGTGGGTCCTGAGTCAACATAATTCTCTTGAACTTTCACATAATTTTATTTTTATTGCACAGCTAATATATGGGACTGTTAATACAAGGACGAAAATTCAGTGGAAAGGCCCAAGATGAAGAACTTGTACTCAGTTTATTTCAACCTAAAAATTCATGTGATATGTGTAAGCTAGTACAAAATGTAGGTTACCTACTTGAAAATAAGGGCGCGTTTACAGGTGACTGGAAGTATTCCCGTCAGGCATTCTAAACTTTTCTTTCGATGAAGATGTTTTTATAGTATAGGCGACCAACGATATGGCAAATGAATCACCAACGACTGCAGACTTCTGTGTTAATAGGGATTTCTCTTGCGTTTATTGACCTTGTGATAAGAATAAGCTCTTTTTCCTGAAGGACGACCTCCACCCGCCTGAACAGTCTCACATAATTGATGGACGAGTCATCCAAACGTACTACCCGAATACTTTTCAATCCACCCTCTTACTTTGATCAGTTAGTCAAGCAACTAAAGGCTTTTGTATGCAATTCTTAAATTGTATATCATCATGTAATTTATTTGCAAAGTTTGTATTACAGCGCTGTGGGAAGAACAGGAGACGCCAGAGTACGACATCGATACAGAGGATGAAAAATGGCTCAAACAGCAGAGGCATCCAGAACTAACAGGTAATACGAAGTGTCGGTCTCGTTGACATCACTTTATCGACGTACTTACTAGTTTTAGATTAGTGCAAAATAATTAGGTTAAAATTTTAACTATGTACTATCTGTAGAGATAGTGTTTTGTAACAAAAATTAAAATAAAACCAGTCAAGAGCGAGTCGAAGTCGAAATTTTGATCAATTGTTCCATTAAATTTTTTATTGAATTCTTCAATCTCATTTCTATACATTTTTTCCTCAGTAGTCCTAAAGTCAGAGGGGGCACTTTTTACACGACTCCACATCGTAAAGGAGAGTTATGTGTTTTACAGTCTATGTATGTATGTATAAAAATAAAAAATATGGCGACATATAATGTAAATGATGTTGAAAAGATAGTTCAAAATCAATGTTATGTTTATTTAATCACTTTTTAATAGAATGAGCAGTTTCGTATCTGTAACGATTGAAATTTCCTATCTTTATGCTGTCGGATACACTATGTAAAAATACTGATAGCAAAATTGACAGATATTGTTTCACGTAATAGGAGAGATAATAATAAAGTTTACGTTAACTTGTTGTTGTAACTAAATTGTTCGTCTAAAAGTGTGTTAAGCATGACACCAACATTTTTTAAATAAACTACCTGTGAATATTAGGTAATCAAGCAACAACATAAGTTTATTCAAAAATGTGCTTAAATCATTTTTATTTAGACACCACTATGGCGTCAATGAGTACTTAACAGACGGTACAAATACAATTTAAACTTTCAATTCTATTATTTGATCTCATTGACACTATATATAGAACTAAAGCATTATACATTAATATACTAAATAATTTTGGCTTATTTTAATTAATTACTGAGGACATAAATACCATAATTTAATAGACGATAAGACATTTTGTATTTGAATGCTAATTACTGATAGCGAATTGTGATGACACAAAATAAAATACTTTTAACAGCTTACCTACTTACAATTCTGGGAAATAAAGATATATTTATTTAAAAGTGAAATCCCAACCTCTTTATCGTGACGCGTTTTCATGTCATCAAGACTAATAGTTTCCTAGAAGAAAAAAATATTTAAATAAAAATAAATGTTTCAAGTGACATGATGACCAGACTACTAATATGAAGAAAAAAAAATTATAACTGCCGACAGCTTTAAATTTAGAACTAATAAAGAGAAAAAACACAAGGCTGGTTAGAAGGTGCTTGCAAATCTGATAGGATGCGGTGTTTCACTGGGTTCACTTCTGCGGAACATCGGATATGACTGGGCATTTCGCAGCAACATACTTCCCGGAGTGAAAGTAATGTGCTACGCTGATGACACTATGGTCGTTGCCTGTGGGAAACGCAGAGACAGACCACCAATTCGGCGGCTGCATCAGTCGCTCAAGTGGTCAGTCGTATCGGCGCTCTTGGATTGAAAGTAGCTCTGCCAGAATCGGAAGCCCTGTGTTTGCACGGACTACGCAACAGGCCACCACGAACGCCGGAGATAGAGATCGAAGGCATACCGTTGATACCACGATGTCCTATCTTGGCCTTCTTCTTAACAGTCGGTGGACATTTAGAAGTCACTTTCTCAACGAGTATCTACACCTGCGGCTGGTCTCATCCGGCATAGCTGCTCCTATATTCCCAACATTCGATCGACAAGTCTCGATTGCCGCTGGTCATTTCTAAGCGTGATCTGCTCAACGGGGCATCCATGTGGTAGGAAATTACAGCCTCCAACAAATGGTTCGTGCTGGGTAACATGGCCATTTCACCTCACACAAATTCTGACTGGACACGGCTGTTTTGGTCGTTACATGTGTGAAGTGGTTCGATTAGAGTCTACACCATCCTGTCCCTATGTGGTGAGGCACGAGTCCCGGCTCCCGGCGGACGGAAGTGTGACAATTGTTGTCATCACTTGCGATGATCTCTCGCTGCCAGCATTAATTAGTACCATGCTAGGCAGCGTGATAGCCCGGAATGCGCGGCTGCATTGCTTCGCCAAACACGCTACGCTAGGTAATTGAGAGGCAAATCGTTTAAGGGAGGCTCTCCTCGAGAGTTACAGACGTAAGCAGATTAGCCTTAGTAAAGGTCACAGAGCATCAGTTTCGGGATTTGACGTCTGCTCAGAACACTCGAGTTTGATTATGTGTATAAACATTCTATAAGATAGGTCTAAAAAAGCTAGCGATGTAACAACATACATACAAACATATCTGAAAAAACACAACTACCAAAATATCTTGCCTTTTGTCTCTCTCTTTTCTTATAAAGCAAGAATTGAGTTTGATTATTTACAATCGTTTGGAGCAAACAAATTTTATGTTTTAGCAACTAATAAAATAAGCTACAAGAAAGCAACATACTTTCGCATTTGTGTTTTTCATACATGTCGATTTTTTTTCTGGATCTCCCTTGCTCGAATTCAGGGTTCAGTTCGAAGACCCGAACTTAATAAATGGCAATGAATAAAACGGTTAGGGCGAAATAAGATAATATAATATAAGTATGATGATGATTTATGTTTTATGTAATAAAATCATAACTAAATGTTCTTCCACGCAATGTTTTTTCCTTTTGTAATATTTCATAAATACTTACAGAACTTAAGTTCGAGCAAATGATGGATAAATTGGAGAGGAGCTCGGGCCAGACGGTGGTGACGCTGAGCGAGGCCAAGCTGCTGCTGGAGCGGCACGACGACCTTGTCACCGCTGTCTACGACTACTGGCTCAACAAGCGCCTGACCACTGTGAGTATGTTGTAAATGACGGGCAAACTGGAGGGCATGCTCCTCTTGTTTATATAATTAGCTATATGGCGGATGACGAACAGTACTGAATATATACTTTTCACGAACACACTTACTCGACGCCTATAGACCCGTCCGGACTCTCACAAACAACACGAAACGCATAGCCTACTTTTGCCACCAGACACCAGTATTGTGCGAGCGTAAGACTTCCCCCAGTCATTTTGATCCGCCTTTACTGCACCAATAAAACTATTTTTTTTATATGTTTGTTGAATTTTTTTTTTCAGCAACACGCGTTGGTGTTGTCGGTGAAAACGGAGAACCGGCCGGGCCAGTCCACGAACAACCCCTACCTCGCGTTTAGGAGACGAACTGAGAAGATGCAGACGCGCAAAAATAGGTACAACACGTTTTATATTTTATTGTATAATTTTTCCCTTTCCTATTTTTTTTAAATTTAATTAATGCGGTGGAGGCAAGGAAGCTGTGTATGGATTGTTATATGTGGCAATCCGTTCCTCTGCAGACTCCATCAGGGAGCTGGCGTAAAAGCGTGTTGTTGTTGTTATTTTGTCTTTATAGGTAAAATATGCAGCGTTTAATGTAACTCATTTTATAAACTACATTATCATGTAGACAACGATTAAATATTTTACTCCTTAGATTTAAGTTCCTTCACCTCTTTGTCACTGCTCGATTGAAGGTGATGGATACGAACAACTGCAAGATGGTGACATCTTGTGGGAATGTAGTGTTTGGTAAGATGAGTAGAAGAGATAGGAAATATAATGCCTGATTTATTATTCGTAGTGTTACTGGAGTAGTTTACTATGGTGTCCTCGTGGACAACATGAGAAATATTCGCGCTTTCAAACAATTTTATTATAAATATGACTGGCAGTAAATAAACATAATATCTTTATTTTACGTTTATAGTAATTAATATTCCAAATATAACATAATCCTAATTTTTAATACAATGCTTTAAAACAATACGTGTGAAAATAATTACGGAATTAAACATTAGGTTTATATTTTTTCACATTTTGGTTATATTATCGAAGTTTTGATAACCTTTCAGAAAATGTTATATAGTCTATGTCATCACTAATAATATATTATTCTAATGGTACAACAATTGTTCAAATCGGCCCCGTAGTTTCGGAACCTATTCAAATTATTAATGCTAAGAAACAATCAAGCACACATTAATCGAACAAATGTTTCCTCTTTATAATGTTAGTAGAGAAGTGCGTCTAGTATGGACGAGCACAATGACCCGCTTGAAACGGCGAACGATCAGACAGTCCTATGGTCGCACTGCCCCCTTACCATATTTTTTATTGTGATAGCTTTTGAAATAATTAAATGTATGTCTATGTCCAGCAGTGGACTTCGTCCGGCTGATGATGTTGTAAATTGTATTATGTAACAATTTGTATGTCGGTTAATAATCTAAAAATATATCAAGGTACACAATCAGCGTCCCAAAAGCGTCCGTATAAAAAACATGCAAAATTGAACTTCGTAAATATAACTATCTAAAATCATATAAAAATATGTTAAAATTATTGACTTCTTTCTATTTGAATGAAGTGCAACTTTTTGCTTTACAAAAATAACGAATATGTTTATTTTCAATCATGGATGCTTTAGAAAGACATTTTCGTTCATTATGAAAGATAGAGTTCATTATGAAACCGTGTGTCTTGTATTCTTATAACGCAATGGTGTTATGAGAATACAAGACACACGGTTGTACGGACCATGAGTGTAGCGCGATTATTTAGTATAGTAAATTTTTGATATATATATATATATATATTGTATAGTAGTATTTACCGGATGGTGGTACATTTTTGTGCGTTGTCATGTATATTTGTACACTTAAATGACATCGATAGTCATATACTTTCGATGTGATGAATTTAATTGAACAACAAGATAGTCTTCTCGTGCCACTGTTTACCACTGCTTTAATGAGGTTAACGGACGGCCTTCAACGTTGGCGAGAGAGTCGTGACTGACAAAAGAGTGACCTAGCTAAGGCATCGTTGTAAGTCCCAAATGCACGAAATCCTCCATGAACATTTAGCCCGCAGTAAGCTTTCGTTCCCAGATACCTCCGTCGTGTTGATTGATACCATGAAATGCTTCGGGATAAACTGATCTATAGAAAGATTTAACGGAGGTGATTCAAATGATATGCACGAAATTCACTTGCAGAAAAGAAGTGCTGTATTTACTGTTGAGATCTGGAAACCATTACACAGTCGGCTCAGTATGAATTTCTTCTGAGGAGTTGCCCATCAAAGTGAAAAGGGGTCGAATTGTGGACAAATAGATGGTGGCCTCGTTCTTCGTAAGGACGGGTCATTACATGACATGGTTATTATGCTAGCCGTTGAAAAGCAAACCCCTAAGCCTAGTGGGCGGAGCGACGCAGCGGCATCCGATGGAGCCCTGAGAAAAACAATTATCAAATGAACATGTATTTATGTTCTTTTGATGATAACTTTGAAAACTCATAATAAAACTAATAACTTGCTCATTTGTTCATTTTTAGATTTACTAAGAACTTTCAGTTTGTAACATTTCACGAAAGAAATATAAATTCAATACGTGTTTTAACGTGTCTTGTCGATATTATTACATCCCTAACAGATAGTCTAAGTTCAATGCGGTTTATAATAATAAAATAAGTTAATGACTAAACTACAACATACGTTGATACAGGAAAAACGATGAAAGCTCCTACGAGAAGATGGTGAAGCTGCGGCGCGAACTGGCCCGCGCACTCACGCTGCTCGAGCTGGTGACGCGGCGCGAGCGCGCCAAACGCGACCTCGTGCGCCTCACTGCGCTGCTCGCCGAGCGGCGCTACACGGCGCGTGACTTCGCCGCTCAGTTGCAGCCCGACCTACCCCCCAGGTACACTCGCACGGCCCTAACGAGCAGTCCGAGAATTACCGATATTAAAAAAAAAATGGGCCACCCAGACTTAAAACCCGCATGCATAGCCAATTACTTCACGCCGGTGTGTATTATGAACAATGGAATCTTGTCGTGCCCGCCACATTATTTCGCCATGTGGTAATGACATCAATTGTAATGATTCACTTTCAATAACATAAAACATATACATCCTGTCCTCTCATAGGTATACGTAGGTACTTCTCTAAAGTTTCACGTACGTGTATGTTTCCTATGAGAATGTATTTTTATCTACAGGCCACAGTACACTATGCCACTGTCGACGGCGAACTTTCGCCGCGACTACACCACCATGCATTACCCACCGCGTGCGCCTTCCACACCCATTGACCAACCCAGACAGGTGTGTAGTACTCATCGTTATATTACATACGGATGGCAATCAATATTAATTGATTAGCTTGATCGGCTTGTGCATCGATGTTTTTATCGATTCATAAGACGTATGTAATTGCATTAAAGCAATGTAACCAAAAATTATGTATTTAAGTAACTTCTGTAATCTGACGGTTGCGTCGCGTACGTTTTGAGGTTTGTAATTTTCTTTTCTATAATCATCATACATGATGAGTTCTTATACAAAATTTAATAAAAGAAGCACTCCAACTTAACACACAAAATCAATAAATTTCGTCTATCGACGGTAAGTCTAACGAAACTAAATAGCAATGCCACATGATGGCCCTCTTAGCATTGTAGGGGTATTGAAGAGGCCTATGTCTTAAAAAAATAAACAACTATGTTGATACCCGCGAGGTCTAATCGTACTCACCTAAGTGCCGTATGGAGCGTGTTGTTATGGGCGTGGTTGGTTCCGTTACAGCGCGAGAAGCGTCCGTACAAGAGACGGAAACACAGACACCACGCGGCCGGCGCCGTCCCGCGAGGTGAGTGCCGAGCCGCCGCCGCGCCGCCAGGTACCCCGCCTTGCTATCTGTCCGCCACTCCGCCTCAGTCCCGCTACCGACGCCTGATGCCAACCGGTGGCGGTTCTAGAATTTTGATTTGGGGGATTGCCCTAGTAAGGATAGGATCATGGGAGGACTTATGAGTGGGCTTAAGCACTTTAGATCCCGCCCCTTCCCTTGGGGCCGCCATTATCGCGCAATTGACCGCTCCCACAGCTGTAGCGTAGCGTGGAGCTCTTTAGACGCAAAGTTGGTTCAACGAGGCCTCTTTTCTTTTTGGTATAAGTGGGCCTTCAAGGCCTAAGTCTCGCGAGGATTCGATTACGCATACCTACTCCGGGAGATTAAGAGAGTGTTACACGCTCCAATAGTTAGAATATCACAAATGGGAATGGTTAATTTTTGCTTACTTTTTTTTACTTAAATATTTGGTAATGCACCGAGTATGTAGGAAATCGTATATAATTTTTTATAAGAAGTTTAAATAATTATAAATATTATTTGGAATGTACGTCACTATTTTAAAAATAATAGCCTATAATGTATAACTTCTCATGGATGATGACATTTTGTGGATGATAATAATTATAATTTGTAGCTTCTATTTAAAACCTGGAATAGATACAGGGCTATCAAACAAATGTCATTATCTGATATTTATTTAATTGTCCTGTTTAGAAATTCATGTTGTATGACCAAGGTATCTCATACAACATGGATTTACGTGATTATTAACCGAAGAAGAGGAAAAACAAACAACAATAACAAAACTATTTTGAATTGATAATAAAGTAACTTATGATAATAGTATATTTCTTTTTTGGCGTGATAACTTCTTGTGAATCGATAACGTTCCGAATAGGCGGAGCCTGCATTCGAGAGTGTATAACAAGTAGCCTCTTTCGCTTCATCGGGCGATGCGTTCACAGATCAATTAGAGAACCGTTGTCACATAAAATTCTATCGTCTTATAAACAACCAGATTTTTAAATTTGATCTAGTTTTGAACATAAACGAATGACATCAAAATTTACTTACAACCTTACTGAATAGACTTTTTCTAATGATTTCCTTGATCATAACTTACCAAATTATCAAGTCGAAGCGAAAAAGTTCACGAGTCTATTAATGTTGTACTTAGAGTAGGATGTAAGGATAATAATATATATAAGTATTATCTACGTGTTGAGTTCTACAAGAGATTGTTTATGAGAAACATTGTATATAAAGTTTCAAACCTTTACCACTACAATTTACTATCTAAATAATATCACATCTAACAGATTTCAAATATATTTTAATGATTGCAGATTCAGGGGTATGTACTTCATCAGAAGAGGAGGCAGCACCACCTGATGATGGACCTTTTGCGTTTCGGAGAAAACCTGGGTGCTACTACGAAATGGTAAGTTCTTTAGGCTGTTTGAATTATTATGTTTATAATTTTTATGTTCTTCTTTTGTCAATATAATCTGAACGACTAGCTAAGATATATTATATATCTATAATTTTTTTTACTTGATCTCATAACAATATGCTGAAATTACAAATTGAGAATTTAAATTGATCTGGTAGCTAAGAGTTACATTTAAAAGTAAATATTTATGTATTATTTTGATTGCTGTTTTGATACACGTCTCTAACAACAAGTGTCCGATGTTTCCAGCCAACATCCACCCTGTCTGGCGATCCAGTGGACCCCGACGACCCACAGCAAAACGCACTCTTTGAACACGAACAGGATGAGAGGACCAGGTTTGTCTCATACTTCATCAACATTATGATGCCCTAATATTGTTCATAGAATGATTGTTTTCACTTTTTGCTGACGAGTTATCAAGGTTCCATAGAGTAAAAAAGGACCAGGAATTATGTTTATGTTGATTTGGGTTTTGATAAGGATTTAACCTTGATAGACTAAATTCTTGAGACTGTATATTCGTGAAACAGTACAGGGTTTAGATTGACAGCTTAAGAGAGGCTTGAAGAGAGAGGGCTACAAGAAGTATTAATTATTTTACGGACAATATATTTCCACATCATTTCCCCGTATGAAAAGAAAACAAAATATATAAACGGAGTATAGAAAATAAAATTGAAATAAATAATAATAAAGTACTCAAAAGACATAAAATGTGATATAGGGATGCCTATTTTCTGCATACATTCGAGTACAAAAACAAAAAATGATCTTGACTGAAACGTACAAAGAATTGGTCCGCCGGAATGGAGCGGGCGCGGGCGAAAACAGGTCACGTGGGTTCGATGTGATGCAGGACTGTCTAGTCCGATGAACTGTGGGGGCGGGCAATGGCGTTGCCAACCAGTAGTAGGTCCTTCCAAAAAAAATCGCATGACTGTGCATTTACGCACCCTTGTAACAAACCGGCCTTGTGGTATTCGGGTACGCTGATATAGTTAGTATTACTAACTATATCAGGGTTAGTCACATCGATTGTTTTCACTGTAAATCCATGGTGTGTTACCATAATGAAAATAACACTGAGACTTGTCACGGCGTCAACTAGTTTTCTACCATTGACGTCGACGAATAGCATCTGATGTCTTAGAATGTCGGCGCCTCCCCACCATGGTTCAAGCCTTGTCGTGGCGGTGGGGCTTAGTAGCCCGGGGTGAACCCAGGCCATTCCAATTGAACCGAGGTGGATCTTTGCACCCCTCTTATAAGAAGAGGGGGCTTAAAGATCATGAAGAGGAATCGCTTTCGGTACCCCTCTTATTAGGAGACGGAGACCTTAGAGCAACAGGAGTTTTGCGTACGGGGCAAGGAGCGAGGATGGGAACCTCACCCCATTGTACTGTCCCAAAGTCGGTGGGGTTGTCCTGTAGTGCTAGGCAACCCCATCTGTGGAGATGGAGTTGGTCTATTAGGGACTGACTAGCTTGTTGTTCCGGGGCGGCTCACCAAGGGCGGCACTGGTGGCACTCGCGGTGGTATTTGAGGGTATTCGGCACTATTATGTGCCGCGAGTCCAGTGGTAGACCCCACTCAGGGCCGGTAAAAGCGCGTAAATGCGTTTCCTCGCGTCAGCAAAAAAAAAAAGAAGGAAGTCGGCGCTTAAAATCGGTTGTTTAAAGTCTCCTAGTGTGAAACTAAGCCACGACAAAGCTTGAATCATGGTGGGGGCGCGATTACGACCTGTTATAATAATGACCCTGGGTATTATTATAGTTTCTTTGTCTCGATAAGGATCTTTGTGCAGGAGACTGCAGACTCAATTGGGCTATTTGTACTTGGAAGCTGGTCTTCGGATGATGCTGCTTTATTAGCAATTTCAGATGTCTTGTCGGCGATGGCTCTAGATCTTGGATTCTAATCTTGGATCTAAGTATATGTAATAACGAGTATGGCCCGAGTAGTTTATTGAATGTGCCTTGCCGCAAGATATTTAAAGTTGCATCCAGTATTTTGTTTCACGCTTATTCTCGCTTGTACCGTAATTTGTGAGAATTTTTGTGGTCGGACAATTCGACCTTGCTTAACAACTTCCTGTCCTGTTCCTTTAAAGACTAGTAGTACCTGTTCAAAGCCGGCAGAGAAATGTATATATATGCATACTTCGTTGCTATATAAAAACTGAAATTTCCTAATAATATACACATGAATTTTCATAAAGAAAATTTGGCCAGTGTTTTAGATAGCAAGTTAATTTCTGATTAACAATTTACTTGCATGCATATTTCATTATAATATTATTACCATAAATGTAATATTTAATAATATGATTAAATACCAAACAATTGAAGGTGACATAAATACATTGTTATGATAAGCATAGGGAACAATTTGCTTCGTAGAAAATATAATATATCTTAATATTCAGGGACTTTAGTGGTAAACGAATATTGTGTTTTGAACACTGTTTTTCATTTCGGTTTCTATATTGAAACAGAAATAAAGTGTAACACATTCAATTTTTTTTTAATTACCTGTTTATAAGTGTTATTAATTGTTACAACCTATAGAGGTTAAATTGGCACAAAAATACGCTTTGACTTTCTTACTGTCTAATTCCCTATATGCAAAGAAATGCAACAACGAATTAATCACATACATATAAAACTGTAATATATGATATTCAGGTTCACATTGACTTCCATCAAACATCCGTACCCGAGGTGCCTAGGCTTCGCTCGTAGAAGGATGGGGCGCGGCGGGCGAGTGATCTTGGACCGAATCGCCACGCCTCTGGATCAGCTGTGGACGACGCTGCCCTTCAGACATCCCAACAGCTCGGAGGACAAGGCGCTCAGGGATGAAGAGGTAACAAGATCTATATTTGTGTCGTAGCACTACATTCTTAGTGATGATTATTGGACACGCCAAAGTGATCAATGTGTGCAGTGTGTCTTTGAAGTTCTTTGAGATTATAACAGTTTGGACTCATTGTGTAAGCCTGAAGATGTTTCACGTGACAGTTGTGTCTATGAATAATTAGGGTAATTACTGGCTTGTAACATTTTGCAGGACGAAATATGTACCTTCTCTCCCATAATGTCGACAAGTACTAGTATTCAACAGCAAATGTTGCGCCTAGTGCGGCTTGAGAATATTTCTGTTTGCTCAACGGCAGGAGTAGGTTTTTTGATAAAACAAAACTTCAGATTTTGGCTGTCACTTATCATCAGGTGAAGATCACATTAACCTCCTAGTTCCTACAGGAGAAGTCTATATTTTGTGATCTTTACACTATTTCTGTTTTCGTTGCATAGGATTCCAATACTTT
>JAFELO010000318.1:407504-429139 GCA_017140195.1 Eumaeus atala | reverse complement strand
GGTTGAGTTAGAAACGAAACCACATCGGACCCCCAAAGAAATGACGAGAGATTACCATACAAGTGGCAAGTATCCCTGGAGGCACGCCTTCAGACGACACCTGTCCCGGAACCCCGAGCTGTGGACGGTGCCCGTCACGGAGGAGGTCAAACCCAACCTGGCCGACTTCAAACTTGACATGGACGACGTCAAAATGGACTTCGATGACGTTAAATTAGACTTCCCAATCAAATTGGACGCTGATGAGAAAGTTGACATTGATGACGTGAAAGTGGAACCAATGGACATTGACGATAATCGGTTACCAGACTTACCTCAAGATAGTGATATTAGTGTTAGTGTTAGTGCGAGGACTATTGACGAGAGTGTTAGAGAGAACCTGAGGAGGGTGATCAGAAAAAGATCCTGGAGTGGCTGCAGTGATAGCAGTTACAACTCGGATGACAGTCTGCAGCCAGTGGAGAAGGAATTTGACAAATTCCTCACTGAAGTCAGTAAGAAATGGTGAGTTTTCTCTAGTTCTATTTGCATGAGTATGTAACAGTATGCAATATCATCATATATAAAGTTATGTATGTATAAATATAGTAGATACTGGCACACATACATTTATCCTATGCAAACACGTTTGAAATACGACTTCCTGGCGCAGTGGTAATGTAAGTAAACTATATTTTTTATATGATTAAACGGCAATGATGTGGCGCAATGTGTTAGATACTTAGATTAAATACTATTACAAAGTATGCTTAGATACTTATACTATTCTTAAAATTATATGGAACTTTTATATTCAACAATCAACTAAACAGTCCAAGCTATGTAATGATAAACCAGATACAATGATTATATTCATCTTTCATTCATCATTCTAATGTCAGGACCAGACTTAAAACTGTTCTGTACTGTTTCAATGTACGCCAAGATGGCCGATCTCCTGCTACTCGCATCCAGTCCAGACCAGCTACTGCACGGAGGTCGTCTTAATCTGAGAGATAGATTAATATAATTTACTCTGACTGAAAAAGAACCACCAAGAAAAAAACACAAGTGAAATTGAGATAATGCTTCACTCAGGATACACATTATTTTAAAAATCACTCCAGGACTATTGAATATTACAATATTTACTCAAACTAATCGTTATAAACAAGCAAACATAGTATGATGGGAATACATTATAAATGTATAATAGTAAAAACATTACCATATCAATAATGATTTTTACTCAACCAAGCAGAGTAAGTACAGTCTTGTTCAGCAGTCGAGCCAAGGGTAAGTTTCTTATCTTGAACAAACAAGTGACACCACATTAGATCATCTAAAGTATATTTATTATTATATATAAAATTATATAAAGAAGTTATATATATATATATATATATATATATATATATATATACATAAAAAATATAAATTTAAATAGCTTGCTCGACGTTTCGACCGAGTTACCGCGGGGTCGAAACGTCGAGGTATTTACAAAAACTTTGCTAGTACCTTGTAATAAGTATTTTAAGTATCGCGTTAAAACCCTCCAGATAACTACAAAAACATGGGTATACAAAGTCGAGATACGCCATTCAATTACGTTTCCTTGAATGGGCTGGTGTAAGTCGACTTTAGTTTGTAGCAATATCTGTGTCGGCGGTTCGATTATAAGGACAAGTCACAGACACTAGAATAGTGCCCATTTAGCCCCGAGCTAGGTTTTGCTCCGGTCTTTCCAAACTATTAAATTTGTTTTTACTCAAACTTCATTTCAGGCACGTTTTTGGCCCAACAATTATTCCGCTCGGACAGTCTGCTATGGCTTCAAGAGACTCATTACCCTTTGATTTCATTGTAGGTTACACTTCCGACCGAAAACACCGCCGCCCTCCTCACCTCATATAGAGAGACCGTCAGACGATCAGTTTCCCATCGCGCAGGAGACGCCCATAGCTGTGGAGCTAACCGTGGGACCGACCACGGGCGAGCTGGACACATTCACCACCACCGAGTTCACGCTGGCTGACCTGTACGATATCAGCCCTGAGGATAATAATGCCAGCCTCGATAGCAGCGGGGAAGACCTTCTCACGAACTTCACAGGGCTTACCGAGGCGCAAGTGGAGAGTATACTCTCCGAAACCGATCTGAAAGCTTTAGCCGACGTCGATTTAACTAAAGACGATAAGAAAATCGGCGACGACATACTAGAGGAGCTCGTTAAGGACGTGGATGGAAAGGATTCTTTTTTATTGCAAGGCCAGAGCTCGGAAGGGCGTGCCAGCTCTGGCCAAAAGAGGAAGCGGACGGACGGTTTCGGATCTACCGTCGTACATGTATCCGGAATGGATAAGGAGCCCATTTATGTGGAGAAGGTATGTTGTTACCTTATCGGGCTTGCACTTTTTCATATGCTACTTTTTGGAAAAGATGAGATGACGTTGACTTAGTAAAATGTACATTAAATTTGAAAAAGTTTTTTTATAATAGAAGGGGGGGGGCAAACGAACCGTCGGAGCTTATAACTACCGACACCCATAGACATCCGCATAATTAAAATGCGTACGTCTTGCCCTCTTTCTCCTTTCTAAAGGCCAACTGAAATTCGCATACCGCACAAGACGTGACAGCATGCATAATGTGTGTGCAAGGTATCTCCGCAGTTGTGCTGTCCCAATAAAAGAACGATTTGCTGTGTCATACTAAAATGTTTCATCATCGTCAGGTGAGACCGCCGTCGCCCAAGAAGGTTCAAACGCCCAAAGAAGTAAAGGAGCCGAAACCGCTGCTGAAGCCCACGGCCCCCGCCTCAGCACCCGCGCCCCGGCCGGAGGAGGAACGAGCTAGGCCCGCCCCACCGCGGGCGCCGCTTAAGACCTCACCCGTGAAGCGGCATATGGTGACCGCGCGTCCGCCCCAGGACCAGATACGAGCCGTTGCCGTCTCCGAAGGGCTCAAGGTACTAAAGTATTCTTATTTCGACCGTCTTAGAAGTGTATTTAATCAGCAGTTAGAACATTTGAATTCTGAATATTATGAGAAAGAAAATAAAACAACAAAAAAATTATTATACGCCTGCAACTAACGATTCATTAGACAGGTAACTCAAACAACACGAATAAAACTATAATTATTAACCAAATAAAAAACTAAAATGTGAAATGAATGAAAAAAGAGAGACAGAGGGTCGAATATTGACTTACATTTGTTGTTTCTTAGACTGTCGCTTTGTAGGCTGGCTTCCCTTCTCTATCTATATTATCTCTCTGCTCAAAATCGTCCGACTAAAATTACTATATAAAGTTACTATGTTTCTACCCCACGTCTCGGAGAGCATGTTAAGCCGTCGATATTGCGCCTGATTTCTCCCCGGTCGTGTTTGATTTGATTGCCGTCCCATCTTATGTTATATCGCTTTACCTGACTGATTTAAATTATGAAGCAATGCTATACAAGTGCAAAATGTTTGTGATAATAAAAGACAGATAAAGGCGTAAGTGCCACTTGTTACCAAGCAAATGATTTGTAGAATTCCTAGTGGACCAATACTGTATATGAACATGGAGTTACAGCTATATTCAAGTTAGCTCGGGAAATCGTACCCGTGATGGAAGGATAATCCATCATGATAGCTCAACGAGCTCTTTCAGCCCCAACGATTATGCAAGGCCAACCTTAAGATGTACGAATGTCTAAAAGGAATAGTATTTATGATGCTTTGCCCATGCTTACCTAAAAGCTTTTTATAAAAAATGTATATAAGGATGATCATTTATTAACATTAACCACTGTCAATAGGGCCTTCCGAACATTTACAAATATGATACATTTTTTTCAGAATCAAATTGTTAATTTTAAATCTAATTCTTCATCTTTTATTATAATATAAAGCATATTTAACTTAAGTTGTTAATCAAATGCAGTATTATCGTCTGGGAAAACTTGACGGATAAAGATAGGATTTTATTGCATATACAATATACAATCCACAGATACATGTAAGCTACTCTTTGAAAACTTAAAAATACTGACGCTCTCTTGGCTCTATATTTATGGAGTGGTCTTGTTTATAAGAATAAATACAGATTTATTATTTTTTCCAGATAGGGCAAGATATAATTTGTTGCATCCAACATTCTACAGCACACTTGCTGAAAGTATATTTATTATGGCACCAAGATTCATAATAAATTATCATACGAGCTATCAGACAGGACAATATCATATTCTCAATTAAAATCGAAATTATCGGATTACCTGATTCTTATTTATTATTTTATACTTGACTACATGTTATTGACATAGATTAACAATTTAATTAATAATTACAATGTAACTAATAATTTGGATTATAAGCATTTAATTTAATATTTTTTGTAATTTATAATTGATTTATATTACCAGGACTTCTTTGGTAAAATCGCAATTGATTTGTGTAGAAAATAAATGATTTGATTTAATTAAAAATTTAACTAAACATAAAAGTGACACAAGCCTAGGTGTCAACGCAAGAGTATGCCATTAACTCCACCAATAAGCCTTAGATAACCTACTATTCTTTCTGTACTATGGTTGGATCACATGAAATTTAGTTTATTTACACTCAGTTGTGATGGGTATCTTTAAACAAGTTTGCAGTATTTTTATTTTTACTAGAGATCTACTTTAATTTTTATTCAAATCAAATTTCAGGTTCGCCTACAAGGTCAGGGTGCGACGGTCACCGGGACAATGACGTCGGTGGGACCGGTGGGGACTGTGGGACAAGTAGGGACGGTGGGACAAGTGGGGACCGTGGGACAGGTGGGCGTGAGCGCGAGCCAGGTGGTGGGGCTGCTGCAAAACGGACCCTTCACTGCCGTGGCGCTGCCCCAGTCGCATATTGGTGAGTGTTGTACGCTTAGATTAAGTATTGTGTGATTTAATTATGTACAAAATTCTTCTCCCCTTTGTGAGGAGAACGTACATTTACGAATTGATAATCTACTTTGCTGCGTTTTTTTTTAAGTATAAGGATGTAACCTACCTACCAACGTCCACATAACTTTGCATAGATGTGATGCAGATCGGTGAACTTTATGAAAGAAGGCATCTTCCCTAATCTTTTCCCATAGACCACCAGACTTAAACGTGACAGCATAAACTGTCATTTTATTGCAGTATCATGTGAGCCATGCCGAAGCATTTCTGTTGTAACACATGATGACATTTCTTATCCTTGTATAACAATTTACTTAATGCAACCCTAGTTGTAGCTGGTAAATTTCTAAGTAAATACAATTTGCAGGGTCAGCGAGCGTGGCGAGTGTGGCGAGCGTCGCCAATGTGGTGACGGCGGGCGGGGCGGGTGCAAGCGTGACGGTTGGCGGCGCGCGCCGCGTGTCTGCGCCCCTAGTACAGCTGGCGCCCGCCTCGCTCGCGCACAAGCAGCTGCTGCAGCATCCGTCCGTCGTCGTCAACTCGCAGCTGCACCACGTGGCACCCAGCAAGCTTAAGGTGTTGCACGCGCACCCGCTGACGCACACGCAGCGCGCGCAGCTGCTGGCACAGAACCGCTCGCTGGCGCAGCTGCCCACCGTCGTGTCGTTGGCCGCGCTCGGTGACGCCAAGCCACCCGCTGCCGCACTGCTTAAGGCGGCACCCGGCTCAGTCGCGCAGTTCTTTGAGATCAAAGGCGGCCAGCTGGGCAAGGGCCCGCACCTCGTAAACGTCCTGCGTCAGCCGCAACCCGGCAAGGCGTCTGTAGCCCGCCTCGACATCGCCGATGCAAGAAAACGCCAGGTGGTGCTTGATGGAACGCTTAAAGGCCCGCGGCCGCAGCGTGTCAGCGTAAGCCTGGACGGTCGTCCACTGGTGCGCGCTGCAGTGCCCGTCCGTCACCACATACAGCTCAAAAACCGGATTCAAGTCGGCGCGCTGGCCCGCACGGTGGAGCCATCTACGAGCATCGCCGTGCCGCCCAAGACAGCGACTATCCCGGGCTCGGTGGTGGCCAATTTGCTGCAGAAGAATGTACAGCTGCCAAAGGGACAGAAGATTGCCATATCGGGGCCCGGCGGCCAGGCGCTATCCGCCAACGTACAGGCCATCGCGTTCACTACGGCGCCACTCAAGGCGCGCCAGGGACGCCTCATCGCACAACCGCGCCCCGCTCCTGTCGCGTAAGTACACCATCACTCTACATGTTATAACCGCTTGCTTAGCTTCTTGTCTGTAAGCAACAAATATGTCGATTACTAAAATATACTTAGTGTCAGTTAAAATATTAGAGATTATAGTTATTGTAAACTTATAAATGTGTCCCTTCTTAACGATAAATAAATACTATGTAATTGATAGTATATTTTACTTATTGTACCGATGTTATAGAGAAATCGTGGAAGCTTCGACGGCGCCGGCGGGTACGTCATCAGCGGGCGAAGCGGCTCTAGGCGAAACTGAGCCGGCGGCCAACGGTGCCGTGCGGCGGCGGCCCGCAGACACGCTGCCGATGGAAGTCACGTGACAGCCGCCGCGCCGATCCGGGAACCGCCCCCAGCAACCGCGCGCGCGCGCATCCGCCGCCCCCGCCGCAATGGAGAACGCAGCGGACAAGCGACAAGACAAACGGCGCCATCCATCGTTAGCAGACGACGGCTCGCCACCAAAGAGGGCTAAATACAATCTGAAACTGAATAAAATTTGCCATTCGATGTATAAAAGTCGCGATTCCTGTGCGAACAGCGAAGTTGTAGACAGTGTTGGTACGAGTGCATCTTCCGAAACCGATTCTCACAAATTCATCTATGGTCTAACAGCAGAAGCGGAAGATCCAACAAGCGTTGATGAAAGTGGCAAATCATATAAAAACAACACCATGTTACCCTACACGTATATTAATAAAGGTAAAATATTTATACAGAATACAACGAAGAGAAATATAGCGTTTAATACCAGTAGAGATTCTCTAATGAGCGATTCACCTTCTATTAAGGAACACATTGCTGTCGATGGAAATATTCCATCTAATGCATTATGTGATAGTCTAGTGACGAATGTTCAAGTTGAAACATGTAAAGAAGTTTTACCTATCTTGGTGTTCTAGCAAAAACTAATATAGTTACTCGATGTATTGCATACATAGATTATATTTCAAGTACATACGTCATCGTCAGGTATGTGTAGCAATATAAAAAGAACAGGTTGATGTTAAAGATGTGCAATTGTCAAGTGTAGGATGTATTGTAATTAGAAATTTGGGTCTTATCGCTTTACTGCTGGTGTTGTATAATCTTTACTTATTTAATGTATGAACTAAGAAATATGCAAAAGGTTTTAAGTAAAACCTGGCTTCACAAAATTAATGACGTACAGGTGTAGTATTAGTAATTAATCTCATTTGATACTTAACTTGAGATACAATCTATATTGTGTACTTCATACATTCTGGATGTAACTGAATAATAATTGTAAACTAAATATTGGAATTGTGTATCGCTATATTAGAGGTAATGTCTGTTTCCTTGTTACTTAGTTTAACCACATTAGCTTACTAAATAAGTTACATACCTATTGGCAAATATAAAAAGGGTTTAAAAAAAATCATTACCTGTTTTAATCTCATGTTAATGGTTAATAATTGTCTCAATATAACTATATAACTTTGATCTACAAGTCTTAACAAAAAATATTAAAGTTAATAGATTTATCCTAGTACCATAAATTGTGCTTATGTACCTTATTTATATATTTTTTTTTTGGCAAAAGATAAATATCTTATAATAAGAAAGTAAAAAAATATATATTTGTTTTGAAAGTGCTATCAAACAAAACAAAAAACTGACATGCAAATCTCTGACTAAATTTAGACTTGTCTAAAATGTATAACATACTCTTATTATTGTCTATGTAGAGGTAGAGGTAACGGGGAAAAGTTCGCCTATTGTCTGAATATGGATGTAAGAATGTGTCACGAACGTGTAAGATGTGCAAATAATACGCATTTACATGTAGAGGCATGATATATAGTTTTCTGTTTAATGGAAAATACTGTCTTAATTTTTTAAATGTTGTCCATAAATGTAAAGCAAGCTTCATTGAAAGTAATTTAAGTGGCTGTGACATAGTTAATACATTAAACTACGGCTGCCAGCCTATCACTTGTATTTAGAGTATGTGTGTAAGTCACATATATATATTTGATTGCGATCAAATAACCTAACATTTGATGTTGAAACTGTTTCACAATACGATGACGGTGCGTACGCACGGTGCGCTGCGCATACATGCCCCAGGCCAGCGTTTGTTATAGACATAAACTGCGTATTGACGATTCATTTTACCCAGCGACACGATATGTCGCCGCATAAAGTAAAGTTCGGCTGGCGCTTAGGTTTCTTTTAGCAAAAAAACTCTTTAATTATTTTTCCAACTAGGCACGATGGAAAGTAAAAAATAATTGTAACAATAAGTAGACGTCGAGTGTATATTGAATGTAATGTAAGAATTATTGTATTATAACTGTATTATATATTTTGTGTAATTTGATGTAGGGCTGGCGGGACCAGCCGTCGCCACTCCCGGCTCTCGGGCGAAGGTCACTATATGGTTTGTTTTTGTTGCGTGGACACGAACGGTGCGACGTACGGGACGCTATAGTGCGAGTGCGTTCGTGGTGTTGTAGGTGTATGTAACGAACTTGTTGTCTTTTGTATATGTTACGAATTGTGTAAAATATAACTGTAAGTTTTAACAAAATTCCAAAAGGATATAGATCATTTTTAGATTCCATAAACAACCTAATATTCACTTTAATTACTTGTAATCCCAACATCTATTTAAAACATTTTTTGCTTCCGAAGAGTAATAATCCTTTAATATTTCACAATGGACAAGACTCCAAAACGCAAATCGATAGATTGAAATATGTTTTAACTACAGTTGATGTATTTCTACATTTGAGTGGAAGTCACATAATTTATATTGTTTTAAATATTAAATCTGTGTACTTTTAGACTTTTAAACCATATCTAAATATATCGATTTTATTCCATCATATTGATTATTGATTGTTACATTTTAAAATACAAAGCCATATAGTCGACAGGTTGTGGACCGAGTCGAACTGTAGTGACAGTGTAATGGTTGACACCCACAGACAATCGCCATGCTGTAAGCTTGCACCTGTGTAGAAGAAACGGACCACGACAGGATACGGGCAGTAGAAATGGTAGTTAATTATTATTCCATGTAACAAGATTTGTATGCTTACGTCTGATATATGTTGTACGGAGGCAAGGTTCAATAGTAAAACCGGAGACGGAAAATATTAAAAGAGGAAAAGTGAAATGCATTAAATTATTGTAACGTGTTTGTGTGTGGCACATTCAAATGATTATTAGTTCTGAATATAAACACAGATCTCGTTTAAGTTTATGTTGTTGTGAAGGATTCGTGGGAGTTTTGCCAACTTGAATGACAGCAATGTTCTTGTAGCACTCAAAATTTATTTTCTCAAAGTCGTACTTGTGTTTGGTTTTTCAGAATTAATATATAATCAAAGAGGTTAAAGGAATTTTAAAAAATACCTTACATAATAATCTCTTGAATTGGATAAGATAGATGTATACAATTAAATTTTTTTTTGTACCTAAAAATAACTACTATACTTATTGGCCTAATAAAAAGAAAGAATATTAACTCATTAGTGTGTAGACATCATAGAGTCCTCTTCTCTTCCGAAACAATGATCTGCTAAGAATATTTAGCAGCTAACTTCAACACATGGGCTTCACTTTATGTCCACAAACAGTAATAACTATTAGGTTTTATCAAAATGTCTCTGAAGTAAGTTGTTAGGTCAGGAGAAACTACATTTAGCTGTATGTGTGTGTATACACATATACTCAGGATCGTTTTGTACGTTTGTGCATATTATGTTCTTTTTATTACCAATTCCATCTGTATAATTTCTTTATTGATTTCGTTTTAAGGAGATTTCAACGGCCTGAGTGTAGTTTCTTTTACGAACAAGATTTTTGTCTATTCGACTTATTAGATTTTTACAAAAAAAAAAAAAAACTATCTCAAAAATATTGCAGTTCCAAAAGATAATTAACACTGGGGTTTTAAATGTAGTTATGCTAAACTGTATTGAGTGCAGACTGTCGTCTCATCTACAAAAAAATGCGGGTCCTTTTGCGCGGCACAGAGATGCTGCAGAAAAATCTCGCGACAAAAAAATGTAACGGTTTAACGATGTCTATACATGTGTATTTAGTAAGTATCATATACTATACCAAAAGGCTGCAAATTTGGGAGAAATATGTAAAAAATGGTCCCTTTTTTGGGGCCGGTATCATACGCTTAGTAAAGTGGATAGGAACACGTGTACCTCATAAGTTTCTGATTTTTAGATTAGGCTGGTCGAGCGGCAGCCGGCACGCTTCCCGCAGTCGGCTTCCTTAGCTTCAGTCCGGGAGGACAGCGCTGTACTTTAGTTCGTGTAAATATTATGTTTAGTTGCGGGAGGGGAAGCGTGCGCGGCTCGCGCTGTAATAAAATCATTGCTGTAAATTGTTTGTAAAATAGTCATGTTCAGGATTTCAGTGTAGTTTTGTTGATTATTTTTTTCAACCGGAAATTGCTGAATAAAGCGAAGATTCTGTTTCATTAATTTGTTTTATTTTACCATAATATTTTTTTGGTTTTTATATTGTCTGTCGAATATAGAAATATTAGAAAACGGTCAAGTGGTCACAATGTGTTTTAAAATTTTGATTTGACGCGATTGCCAAAAGTATTTTTTTACAAAAATAAGGCGCGGAACCACGGGAGAGTTTTACAAGTAACATATAAAGCAACGCTGTTGGCTCGCCCACTGAACTGCACTAGTCGAACGGTTTAATTGTAACACTCGAAAATTTCAATTTTAAATTATTTGGGAATTCTCTTCTAATTGAATAGAGCAGCTTAGTACGTATATTTATTTATAAAAAATATAATGTGTTCGTCATGTGATTGTCTATGAGGGACACCGAAGCTACTGAACTATTTTTTTTATGAAATTTGTCAATTTGGCATATATTTGAAAGTTTCATTTAAAAATATTTTCCAAACCGATTCCTTGACACCTTCATTTTTCGAGCCTATCGACCTCGGCCCTATGCAAAAGGTAATGACGCGCGTGTCGTGCACTGGCGCTCCTAAGTGATGACTCACCTCGCTTGTCGTTGACCACCGGTAACGTAATACACTAATTTAAGGAATTTCAACACTATTGGTCCAGGTGAGACCTGTTACTGTGTTTTAAGTATTGAATTATTATTTAAGCGTGTTTTCCAAGTGACAATCTACTTGTTTTATAGAAGATGGAAGGTAAGATACAGGTTTTAAACATTTAATATGTTATATATTATATTTATGGTAGTCAGCATGGGTTGTAAACATTTGGGTAGTATTTAACGAAAATAAAAAAAAGTTTTTTAGATCAAATCTATTAATTTTTTTTTGTAGTAAAGGGGGACAAACGAGAATCATAGCCTTTGTAAGAGTAAGGACGCCCATGAACATCACCATTATTATGTCGATGCGTTTCCCTCCTTTTCACCTCCCGTAACCGACTACTCACAAACCGCACAAAACGCGACACCCTAAGTGTCATTTTACAACGGTATCAAGTGGGCTAGAGGTACATTCCCCGAACGTGCTGGCCCAATTCCGTTGCACAGGAGGATGTGTTTCGTCCTGAGGCAAGTACCGTAAGGACATGTGTTACAGGTACTGGAACAACGGAAATATATTTAACATTTTTTTATTATAGAAATACAGACAACACACAAACATCCATGACCTTGACGAACCCATGACCTCTGACGTAACACGCGACTAACCCCCACGTTACCAGCTGAGCCAGCCGGTCATCAGACTAGGTATTAACTAGGTAAAGGTAAATTAAATGGCAGGTAGAGCAAGTCAAATTCGGAGTCCAGTAACACGCGCCAAATGTCAGCACAACCACAGGTTCGGAGTCTAGTAACGCAAGCCAAAATGTCGTCACAATCGGTAATCACACAATCGGAAGACACTATGATATTACTAATGCAAAATCATGAGTCAAGGTACACGCAAGCTAATGTCTTCGGAAAGGTCAAGAGTAAGAAAAAAGCACGTCTGATGTCTAACGATAGCACAACAGAAATGTTCCGTGTGTGAATGATCTAACATCATCGTTGTTTAAGCATGCATTTTGAATCAAAATTATATATTAACCGTAAAAGATTTATATATTTTAGTGCACGAGTTGTGGATTAATAAACAATTATACCGTATGGTTGCCAACCCCTGACAAATGTGTTAATTTTTATATGAAGTATACGGATTTTTTTTTTGTTTTAATTGAATAAAAATCTATATTTCAACAATTTTGTAGTGGAAAATAATCACAGCTGGTAACGAACTTGTCGCGTCGGTAGTTACCTTCTGCGCAGCTGCTGCTGATAGTAGACAAGCCCGTCATTACAGTGCACTGCTCACGGGCGAGGCGTTTCGACGCCGACGACGAGATTCACACAAGTCGATTATTAAGTTTACTTTGGTATGTCCGGAGTGGTCTGACTGGACCCGAGACGACGGAGTCTATGGCAGCAGTCTTGGATACTTTACAGGTAGAAAACGTTATGTGAAATAAAAAATGTATCATTAGCTTCTATACTTTATTCTCTTAAATTTTAAAATACTTTTTAACATACAAGTGAATAACATCATTGGTAAAGTTTATATCATATAAATATCGTTGTTACTAAACTATGCTGCACTAACATCGATCACACAATGTTAAATCTAACATCCGTATACGTTTAGAATAACAGATATTTTATACATTAAATTACATTATTAAACTTCAAAACTTGACGACTGCCTACCTCCAATGGACATCAGCATTTTGTGTAGATGCGTTTCCCCCTCCCCTCCTATGGGCATACGGCTATTCACAAACCGCACGAGACGCGACAGCAAAGGTGGCAGAGCGAGAGGTACCTACCTCCCCGTTTGTGCTGGAAGACTTTGAAAATCTTATCATTTAGTCAATTTGAACATTTTATTTGTTTGCGAAAAGACCGTTACTGAGAACATGATAATTAACAACAAAAAAAATATTTTAAAAAATATATTATACCACTTACATAAAATTATTTAAATGGGTAAATATTGAGTGCCATGAACATACAAATACTTTACAATTGCTGTTTGTTTAGAGTGGTGTGCTAGTTATCACAAAGTTCACTGAGTCCATATGTGGTCATAGATAATATGACTAATGTCCATGTGTCAGTCATACTGCATGGAGTCTGGCACCAGACTCTCTTCTGCTGCTTCTCCAGAGTCCTGCTTGTATTCCGTCTCCAGGCCCACTGAATGTGACGCATCGGTCAAGTGGGATTCAGTTTCACTATCACTTCCATCTTTCTGCAACATCAAATTATTCATTTGGCATTGAGGCATAAAGAGAGCGCAGCGCCTAATACTAATGGCATAATATCTAATTCAGGAGTGACTGTTCGGCGTAATAACAGGTAAGTTTCGCTTACATAATGCGAAGCCACGTATAGCGTAGCGATAGCATAGTCATCGCCGTGTTAATTTGAGATTGTTCTAGACAGGTTTATGTACATCATCGGTTACTGAGACAGCGGCTTGTTCCTTTGCATGCGGACATAAGATTCGTATTTCTTGTCCACCAAATAACGGTGAACGTGCTACGACTTGTCTGTCTCTGTGTAACGCGAAACCAACTTTTTCTCTACTAATAAAACTAAATATTTTTTTCTCTTCAAGAACCCACCTTGAGGCTAAAGGGCGTGTAGTGCGGCGTGGCGGTGTGGTAGCGGCAGGCGGTGGACGGTAGAGGCCCGCGCGCCAGTACCTCGCGGCACAGCGACAGGCCACGCGCATCGCCGCAGCCGCTGAACAGCACCTGCACACCAGTACAACATGATACCACCACCAACGAGTCATTAGAAATGAAAAATAGTTTTTTTTTAGTGGCCTAACATGCATCTTTACAGTTAATATTTAGGCTACTTGGTGTTTCTACCAGGACCAATTTCTAAGTTGCTGTATCCGTAACTAGTATTATGTTTTACCTTTATTTGCTCATAAATATAAAACCATAGCAAATGAGTATTGCGCGTGTACCTGGTGCGGGTCGTGCAGCACGTGCTTGAGACAGAAGCGCGTGGCGGGCAATGCGATCGCGTCGCAGCGTACACTACCCTCGGCGAAGCGGCAGCGCGCTTTCGGTGCGCCGCGCGGTAACTCACGCACCTGAACATATTATACTTATCAACCACCGCTAATACAACTACCATTAGGTAGCTGGTGGTCCATATACAACTACCACCACCACCACCACTATATGGTTACGCAGCCCACATGAACTACGGGTAGTAATACGAGTCGTCAGCGTCGTAATAATACAATCTATGACGCCTATCGTGATCGTGAAGACAGTTCCATCGAAAGGGCCAGGTTCAATCGCTGCCTGGCTACACTATCGCGGTCTGTGCACATACATACAATCAGATAAGATCAGTTCTACACAGCTAGAGGTTTTGCATATTATCCATTGATACTCTAAGAAACCGCGACATCTTACCCGAGCGCGTCGCTTGTGCAGTTGCCTCGCCATGACGGCGGCGCCGCCGGCTGGGCGCCTGTAGCTCGCATACGCCTTGAGTTGGCGCAGCCGCCGCCGCTCTCGCGCCGTTGCACCGCCGCGCGCCTGAGAGTTGATGCTGCCTGAAACACATTGCATTTGTTTCAAAATGCGAGACGATTATAAATTAAATTAATAATAATGAATGTTAGTAATTTGTGGACACATCACACTGCGTGAGTTGAGGGCTTGTGCTACAAATACTAGACAACTATATCCGTTGTGTATTTAAAGATTTTACTATAGATATACATCTCTGGGTAACACAATATCATGGCCCCAATCAGTAGTCTCAATTTAAAATTAACATGGTAATCATTTACGATGTAACTTATCTGGAGTGGCGTAAACGGAGTAGGCCGTTGCCCCTGTGATACTTAAGAAAAGACCGTGACATGGCATCAGGTCGATGGAAAAATGGCTCAGCTAATGCATCTTCACTCAAGCTAATTATACTACACACAGGCTACGTGTCCAAAGTTACGCAAATGGTTTGCCTCCTTCACCTCAACAGCCAACCCGCCAACCCCATGATGTTCATTAAATTAGAGGTACTATATTATAATATTTTGTCCAAATGACATTTACTCCTACATTAGCACTATATTTAGGTTGGGACTTAACATTATCCATTACTCGTTTACATAAAACATTATAACACCGGTGTATGCACACAGTGGGATTATATTAAAACGATTCAATATGTTTGAAATGGGGAAATTTTGTTTTTTAAGTGGGTTGAAATAAATGTTACCACTTTCAGTTTCTTTCAGAACGGGACAAATGTTAAAATAAATAGGCTCTTCAGTTTTATTACATTAGTACATATACATTTTCTGTTGTGATTAATTCATGAACCTTTCTATTGTAGAACTAGTGTGTGTATTGCCTGGACAGGGACGGGGTACTCACAATACTGCTCTTTCTCCGCTCTCAAGCCGCGCACGTACTCCAGGCGCGAGGTTTGCAGCGCCACGCGCAGCCGCCGCATTTGCTTGAGGTACGCGTCCCTGAGGTTCTTCAGCACAGTCCGAGCTTCGCTCACCGCCTCCTCCGCCGTGTACACGCCCGCGCGCCTGGAAATTAAAGTCGGGTATGCGTTGACCATAGGACAACATTCAGAAATCGAAATATTTTATTCAAAATAGCACTTGACAAATCGTTCTTTGAACGTCGATATTTCTTTACAATTACCTGTTCGACCCAGGTCAGGAGACCTGATGGGAACCGGCGAAACAAACTCAACGGAACTGATTACTCGAGATAATTATACATAAGTTACATTTTATTACAACAATACCGAAATTTTCTGGGACGCTAGTTTTGATTTTCATTTGTCAATAAACACTGTATTCGTACAGTCTATCAACAGTGTTTTATAATTTCTGAAACTAGTTTATAAACAGATAATAAACAAAAGCGATTGAACATTAAACATGTGCTAGCCGAGCTAGTTAAGGAACGTGCAGCCAAGAGCTGCAAAAAATGCGAATTTATTTTAACTTATTTGTTACTTATTATTACAATTAATACAATATTATTTATGAGTAATGTGAGAAAACATGGTAGGTACATTCTCGGGCGAAATCCTAGCAGCAACCAAACACCATAACAACAACACTTTCATATCGCATCTGTTACATAATTATTCCTTTAACACTTTTAACGTTTCTATATTCACACTTATAAATAAGTATTTTTGAAAATAGATTCAAAGTGTGACACTTAACTTATTTCGAATGTTACACTTTTTCGGTTACCACTGTCCCTGCTAGCAACATCTGACAAGTGTACACGGTCAAGTCTGAGGAATAATTTATGGTAAACTCGTTTATTAACACATACTAAAAGGTTTATCAAATACCCTGCTTAAGTGTAAATGATGTTTTAGGTTGAATAGATATGTCACACACAATATGGAATGAATTGCTATTTCAGTTGATTTTTTGTGAAGAGCTTCTTTTTAAGACACAGAAGGCCAACGTATATATTCGAGAGTCCCATGAAACATAAAACGTCGGTTATGTAACAGGTTCGTTTTCCGAATGTGTTTTATAGTTATTTTTTTTTTGATTGTGATATAAGAGAGGAGTGCACTTGTATCCAGAGCGTGGTTATCGCTTATTGAATGAGTGAGCATATTCGTGTCGCTATTTACGAGCCAGTGAGCTAGTACCAGAGCAACATGTTCGCGTCGCTATTGCTGTATATGAGAAAGTGAGCAAGTACCAGAGCAGCATGTCGGCGTGGCTGTCGCTGTATATTAGAAAGTGCACAAGTACCAAAACAGCATGTTCGAGTTGCTGACGCTGTATATGAAAAAGTGAGTTAGTACCAGAGCGGCATGTCCTCGGCGGGCGCGTCCTCAGTGTCGGAGATCGGTAGGGCGGGGCCGCCAGCGCATACGCTGTCCGCGTCGCTGTCGCTGCCGCTAGCGCACTCCATTAGCGTGCTTGATGTCGTCACATTCACAGCCCGCGCGTCGATGTCCTCTGTAAATGAAAGAGTGCGTGCAATTAATTACACGGTAGAACCGAATTTCAGAAAAGTAAACTACAAAACAATGATATTAACAACACTGTTAATTGTATAACACCAAATATGATATATATGTTCAGGTTGCCAAACCCTCATTGAATAATATCAAAAAATTCTTGATATGGGCAAATTCAATAATTTTCACAAGTTTTAGTAAACATTCTGAGTTAATTATGGACAACACTTACTAAAGGGATCAATGGCATATGGTAACACCTGGTCGAGGTCCGCTGGATCGCTGACCACGGACACAGCGGACGCAGATGATGTTGTTCTTGTTCTCTCTGGACTGTAATTATATAAAAAATAAATAACTCTATTGAGAACAAATTGTATAATATGGTATGCCTTATGTGTATGTTACATGCACAGAATATTCTGGTTATTACTAGTTGCCTGAATAGACATTGACCTGTCGTGGTAATGTGTAATTTTTTGTGTTAAACCCGCTAGCTTACTCTGAAACATCGACATTTTCTAATCCGTTTTCTAAAGATTTGCTTGTAATATTCCAGACATACTAACATCATTTTGAATGCAAAAATGGAATAATCATCATTATCCATGGCTACATACAACTTGGTTTTAATTTGGTACCATAACAGGCTTTGCATTAAAAATAAAATGCTCTCCTCATCCAATTTTCTAAGTGCCATATTTTTAGCATGCATAGCAGTAGTATCCCTGCTAATGTAATGTAAAATTGCAAACTGTGATGGGGAAACCCAGATTCACTTTAAAGGAACCATATGATTTAACTTTAGCCTATTTTGGCGGTTTCTACTCCCTGCATACTCTACACGGGCGTGATATATTGTTAGTACATGGGTAGAGGTTGCACTAGATACCTCTGATTTCATTTCAATTTTGACGTAACATCACTACTACTTGTGACGATACCACAGGGGATATTCACAGATATGATGTAAGGTATAGCAGCCTACATCATAACGGTGAAAAGTGTCGGCCGCGTACATTGGGTTGTGATGGTTCATACAGAAAGGCGCAACACATCTAAAGAATTTCTAAACTCGGTGCAGGTGTCATTTTCATTCATGTTTCGTGTCACTCCTGAATGGTGTAGGGATTCACAAATTATGGACTTTGTATTACAGTTGTACCACAACTGTAATCACTAATAACTGTAAATGTTATATTAAATCCAGCCAAAGTATTCTAGTCTACAGATAAAATCAAATCAAATTGAAGGAAAAAAAATTGTTTATGGTTATGATATAACATCATACATGTGTGTTTATTAGATTATTAGTGAACGTGTTAGTGATGGAACGAACTGACGCGATTCGATGTGTTTCTTATAATAAAGGGGCATAGTTAAATTGTTATTCTTAAAAGTGACTAATTATATATAATATATGAAACAACATATATATAATATAGGGTAACGTTGCCTAACTGTTGCATTATTGCATGTTATTTCCATAATAACATTAAAGAAAACTGGATTCACCGTGTGAGTATCGTTGGCCATGAAAATGGGGTGCTTATCACATCGCTAGTCGGGACATGTTGACAATGTTAACTTCATACAACAAGAAAAAGACTCACCGCACGTAATGCTGTATTTGGTTGAGCAGTGTCTCTGTGGTGGTTACGGGCGGCGGCGGAGCGGCGCTGCGCTGGCGTGCGTACAGCGCGGCGCGTGCATGCTCAAAGCATAATCTGTAATTTTATAAGAAATGATACAGTAATTATATTTTAATTACATATTACAGTTATATATTACAATTATACAATAAATATTTGTGAACTTATCACACTATGTTAGCCTAGCTCATTGGTAAGTAACATAAGGACATGTGTTAAACATCTATGACCCGAGCGAGGTTCGAACCAGCGACCTCTCGCACAACAGGCGTGGCTTACCCGAGCTATGTTAGCACTGCGCCAGCCGGTTATCAGTATTATGATGTTTCTCCAACAATAAAAGAATCAAAGATCCGACTGCTTACTGAATAGAAAAAAAATGGCTTCTGCAGGACAGTCTTTTAAAATGTTTGGCAACATTATCCGAAACTAAGCCTCCTTGGAACGCCACATAGAGTAAGGAATACCGGATGGTCAACATTCCCACTCAAACGCCTAAAACGATATAGAAGTCTTATTTTTTTCTTTTCTGTACAAAATTCGAGTTTTTGTTTTAATTATTGTTTTTAAATTATATTTTTTAGTTACATACATACTTACAATCTCTAGGAAACACCTATGTAACGTCAATAATAGCTTTGGTTATATACGAATGTGAAACTACAAAGGAAAATACAAGGGAAAATATAAAAAGTTATAGTCGTACAAGTTTATCAAAAGATTATATTGACGTACATGAGGTGACTCAGTCCTTTCGGAATATTCAAATACTTTGCCTCTATCATGAATGGTTATAGTGTTATATGATTGGCCTGTCTTTCAATGGCGCCTGCCACTGAAAGAAAGCCCAAAATCATCAGCGCACTTTGGCACTGACTACTGCCGTCTGCTAAACTTGCTCTTAATTAGTCATCTTTACGAACTTTCTCTCTTACCCTTGTTCCTTGTCAGCGGGAGCGGGTAACGAGCACCTCGCGCCGCTCTGCCCCACGTGCACGCACTGCTTGTAGGGCGCCTTGGGGTCCTGCAGGATGTGCCGCCCGCAGTACGCGCGGCCTGGCACCACCGGCAACGTGCACTCGTACGCAGATAGCGCGCACGTGCGTGAACGGGACACTATCTCCTTCTCGAGCTGGAAACCAGATATTCATTATAAGATTCTTTTATTATTCATCACATAGAGTAGTGTATTGTGTATTCCACCGTGTGTCGTGTATTGGGCTGTGTAACTTTGCGTCTAATGAATATATACTAGTTTAATTTTATAATGGGTAGCGTGAATGCGAGTAACGAAGGTCACCGCCACTGGTCTAGCCGTAGTACAGCGCAATTGCGAACCGCAGATGCGAAGGAAGGTGGAGCTACTAAATACTACACAACGAGACAGAGCAAGGAACATTGGTCAAAAGCCAGTAAGGTGGACCGAATATCTTGCCAAAACGATGGGCCGTCAGTGGATGAGAGAAGCAACTAAATGTTCGAAAAAGTCCAAAATTGAGACACGAGCACGACAGTCGGTGAGAATGGGTTGAGGAAGCAAAAAGAGAGAGAAAGTGTTATTGCTAAACAGTCGAGTCGGTCTGTTCTAATGTTATTTGTAGTGTATAGGTACAAATCACGAAAGCGAGACAGGAAGAACAATTCAGGCCGTCCGAAGGCGGTGTCGAAGCTTCACTCAACAGGGATGTTGAGTGAAGCTTTCGAATTTGATCGTCCCCATCATAACTTTAGACTGTGCCAAAATGTACTGCTCGAAAGAAACGGTAACAATATTTTTGTTGTACATTTTATTAATTTGTAATAGTGATGTCTTCTAGCCGAAAGTCGGTCACAGCAGCCAGCTCTTTGGGGACAGGCCGTCTGCGCAGGACATGTTGTATTATATGTTGCAAGTGCCTGCCCCTCAACATTTCACTTACAACATCATATTAGGGTCACCTCAAAAATGAATGCCTAGACATTTTCGATTATTGAACGATGGATTAACTAAACTACCTGTGCGCGCAGCTTTTCTTCCTCTTGCTTCTTCACCAGCTCGGGGTCTGGCGGTTTTATGGACTTGACGTTAGTTATCTTAATGCTGGACGGACGCCCTCGGTTGAGCATCCTCACTTTAGGCAAGTGGATGACCCTCGGAATCTGCGACATTTGTGTTGTATTAACTGAAAACAATATTGTCTTGTTGAAATATATTCTCAAAATGGTTCCAAGGTGTAAGGTCAGCATCAAAATCGTTAAAAATAATTGTTTTCAAACTTACTCGAGCGTTACACGCAATTTAAAAAAAATAGAATCGTTGAATTAGACTTTGAGCTTCTGCAGTGTTCATGTTGTTTTGGCGATAATTTACCAGCCTGTAGAGCAATTTGTCATGAAGGGAGATTTCTTCTACTGTAAGCTATTTTGCGGCGATTATCTCGTAATATAACTACGCCCACAGCATTCATTGATCTATCCACTCACAAAATCAATGGTAGCTTGAAAATTCATTAGAACAGGCACTTTTTACTTATTCTTTTAGTTCGTCTTTTAATTCATTAAAATATTTGCGAGTTACTATAAAATGACTACATAGTGTATTTTTTAAATAAATTTCTCAAAATTGCTGTATTCTCGGATAAGTTCTTAACGACTAGTGCCAAAAAATTTATCATACATAAGAATATTTGTGTTACATGATATTATGCATGCACTGTTCCTGGCATAATCCAGCTTGACACACGCACGCACGCACGCACGCGCACGCGCACGCACGCACGCACGCACGCACGCACGCACGCACGCACGCACTCAAAATTTCTGTATT
>JAFELO010000318.1:346121-407460 GCA_017140195.1 Eumaeus atala | reverse complement strand
CACACACACACACACACACACACACAATGCATGTATATGTCGCAGTCGGATTGTCTAAAGCACCGTATTTCATTACGGCTAGCCATTTTCAAAAACAGGGCCGTTTCATTTCGTCAACGATTACCTGGATTGAATACGGCTGAGTGAAATTGCGCCAGAAAGATTTCGCCGTTACACGATATTCAATAAAGCTTTTGAAATGAAGTGAATCATTATCCGCCTTTATGACACGTTTTAGTTCCAAATTTTAACACTCACGGCGTAGCTTGACATGACAATAACAATGGCGTCGATTGTAGAATATAGAGAAATAAAAAAAAACTATGCCCAGATAAGTTCGAAGGTATAGGACTAAGCTTTCGGTTATATATTTATTTGTACTCAATACACTTGGCCTAATTTCATACTTATATCGATCACTATCACAGCCTAAAATCAAGAGACTCAGTGAGGCTAAACTTCATCAGCTATTCTGAAGAACGTCTCGCACTGATAATCCGGCTAATCGTTAGCCCGCCATTAATCAAAATGGTGCTGTTTTTCAAAATGGCTAGCCGTAGTATTATACGGCGATTTGTATAATACGACTACGACATACACACTACGACGTAACAGTTAGAAAGGTTTGGAACACGATTTGAATGCATGCAGTATTACACCACAATGAGTACAAACAACACAATCCTACGCCCTCTCCAGCGACAAATGTTTTAGTCTAAATGAACAACTCCAAACAAAGTGTTTGAGTCAGTACTTTCTTCCGTGATCGTTAGCCTATTCGCTCTCCCAAACTCATTATGGTGATTCTGTCCGTTCCATAAGTAAATCTTAAGATAAAATATCCGATAAATAGTCATAATAACATTAACTATGTATCCGTATATGACATGTGGTGGTGGGTGGTGTAGTAAAGTTGAAATGAACTTTTATCGCTATTCTAATATAAATCAAAAATTATAAAAATCTAACTATTTCGGAAATAAAGAAAAAAAGGTTTTTATTCAAAATAGAACTATTATAAAAAATACATTTTGAAAGTCAGCAAATAACCACTGTGTGTGTGGGATTCGTGTGAAAATCGAATATCCCCTAAGAGCCCGCGGTTGACATATGCCAATCTGCCTATGCTAATCCCCAGATCTGTCAGCAGTGAACAGGGTACATCTGGCGGTTGGACATTCCTTAAGAAAAGACCCTACCCCTCCAAATAGGAGGGATGAACAGACAACCTAGATCAGTGCGCTCTGGCCTCGGGACCGACCAATAGCTTCAATGAAGTCGTGGCATTCCTGGCAGAACAGAGGAGATATAAATTTCAGATCCGACTGTATAGAGGATATGTGGTGTAAAGGAGATACGTGCTAAAAAGAGGCAGGTGGATTGCATGTAGCGCCATAATCAAATTTTAAGAATCTATAAATACTTTCAATAACCTGGTGAGATTGGGGAAATTGCCTATTACAACATGACCCTTTTCTTTTTTTACTCATTTAACCCATATCCTGTACCGGCGAGTACAATGACACAGATCGTCCATGTTTATTTACTGACTACTGACGCCAATCAACATCAAAACGCGTGGCGCATACTTTGCCATCTTTCGCCCTCTCCTTCGTTCTGCCATCTGGAGTCCCACAAGCCACATGATACGCGACAGCATGGCAATTGCCAATCATTACCGACCGGTTATGGTTATTAGTTACCTATTAATTACTATACAATAGGTACTCCTCCCAGTTACATATCTACTGTCAATATCTTGAAATAGTCTGTAAAATAATTCAGCAGTTTTTGTAATCTTTAATATCTATAAATTTACAGTTTATTGGCTTCATTTATTTAATATACAGAAGCAGTTTGGAACAAGCACCATAACCTAATCATTTTATAAATGAGACAGTTTGTATGTATGTTTGTTATTCATTAAAACAAAAACTACTGAACGGATTTCAATGTAATAGTGCATATACACATTACGGCCTGGAATAATATAACTTATTTCCGGGGTACAACTTAAACGATATATTTTTTTAAGATTTTTAATAGTTTAATCTTTTATTTATCACGGTATTAAGTGGGGGTAAGTTTTTACTTAAAGCACACTATTGCTTGTTTAATTAATTAGATTTTTTAAAATAATTTTATTAAAATATATTATATGGTACTTACATTCAGTTATTCTAATGTTATAATTAGTGTTGAGGTATTCCACATTTTCGTTTTTTATTTGAAACATTTTTGTAATTAAAATAAATTATGGTAGTAACAAAACCTAAAAGTGTATTCAATGTTTACGATATTTTTTTGTGAAAATCTAAGTATTCGTTTTCGAACTTTTTATTTTAGCTCTCTCGTGATGTATTAAATCTTGTATCTTTACATCTGTAGATAAAAAAATTAAAATAAATTTATGGCGTTCTAATCGTACAAAAACCACGTAGCCACGTAAACAAAAAAATTGTTTCATGAAAAGCGCGAATTTTTTTTTCAGAAATCAACTATCTATCCAATTAATTATTAATATCCTCTATTAAATAGTCATCTGAACTGCTAAATGAAACAAATACAGTTAAAAATTATTCATATAATTATTATCTAGTTTTTAATATTAGTTTAGATATTAAACTGCATAATATTATTTAAATAATAACGTGTGTTGTACAGTGGTGGGTCGGCCATTTTCGCCGTGTGACAGAGTTTCTAGGTCCGTTTAAGTAAAGTACTTCTATTTCATTAAAAAAAATCGAAACTACACAATAAAAATATACACAAAGGAAAGAGCAAATTGTAAAGTACAAAATGAAACAAAGTGATAAACAAAAATATACCTGTGTTCTTTGCAGATCGTCATTCTGTCACCGGAGGTCTCACTGTGCAACCACCAAAAATTTTACAATGGCGGCCGTGTGAAACCCTACAATACGTATGGACACAGTGTCATTATTCAATAAATTATAATTTTTTAGCTTATAGTTTCATAAACTCGATTTGTATTTTGATGTTTAAATAAGACGTAATTTAGCATGTGCTTCTCAAAAGTGCCTTTAGTAATTTTATAAATCGTTCAAATGATAGTGTTGTCTGCATCCGTTTGCCACTGTCATTGTGCTGTCTCCTTTCCACTCACGCACATAGACGGAGCAAAGCTCTCCGTCGTGCTTCATCGTAGGCAGTCATTGGAATTTCCATTCAATGGCCGGAGCACAAGAAAAATGGTACTTTACGAAAGAACAATTACAAACATCTCCAAGCAGAAGATGCGGTTTAGATGCAGATAAGGAGCTTGCCTATCGGCAGCAGGCTGCTAACCTCATTCAAGATATGGGCCAACGTCTTCAAGTGTATCCTTTTCATTATAGTGCAATGTTTTCGTTGAGTCATGTGGTTCAAACGTGCAAGATTCATCCTAACAGTGCGAATAGTAACAAAAATGGAACATTATTGTAATCAACTTCATAATTGAAATCATCAAAGTGAGTGTTAAATTGGTTAAATGAAAAAAATATGATGAAACATCATGAAGTTAGACGGCGTCATCGGATCACTTTCGCGTGACGATGTATGAGTTTCCGTGAGTGAACTCAAATTTTAACAAGAGAAGGTAGGCCAGAATTATTTATTGCTTTATTTGTATTTTCATGCCTTATATATTGTTTTATTTAGGTTATGGTCGCATGTTGCGTGCAATTTTTTTAGGTCAGTGCACTTTGACAGCTGTGTAGGACGCTTGCGCTGACGTAGGGATCGACCTGTCTGGCTCTAAATAGCGCTTGTACGTGTTTACCGTAAAAATTGCGCGGCAAACTGTTTCACGAATCACGCTAACAGTTTTGTAGCATTTCCTGGTAAATACTGATTACGCGTGTGTTACGAAGGATTTCATATTATTTGCAGTAAAAATTGAAAACGTCTAAACATATTTCCAGTTATCTATTTATTTCCACTATTATCAATTAATGATAGTTTAACATTGACTTGGTTTATCATCTGTTAAGTATTTGTGATTGTGACTCACAGGATTCCAAGGAGTTCAAAATGAATTAATAAAAGATATTTTTTTATTTTGCTGTTATATTACTAATGGGACTTTACATAGCGAATTGGTTTTATTACACAATTCCTAATGTTCAGACCTAAAATTTTCTATACCTTACTTGTTTTAATATTTGGGTGATAATTTGGTTGTTTAATAATCTGTATGTGGCGTACATTGCTGAATTGAATACAAAATAGCTTCAATAAAATATTCAACTTATTTAAAGTCAACGAATTTTTTCTAAAGTTAATCACAGAGATAATTAAACAGATATACACTCAGATCAATTCACATGCACATGCATATGCACACGCACTGACACCAAGGTACTCCATACTCTCCACTCCACTCATTCTCATTTGCATATAAAATCCGTAATTGGATGTTTGTTTAATGATTAAGTAACAACATTGTATTTAGCCTTAACGTCGTAATTAATAAAGAAAAAAAATGACTGGAACACTTAAATAAAAATTCGCTTCACCATCTCTGCAGTCAATCCAGATCCCAACATAAACACTATGGCATAGCAAGGTATTTATATGAGTGTGCCATGAAATTTTTAATAATAAACTACAATATAAACATAGACTGTAGGAGTTGTGACTGATATAAGAACAACCATACCAGTAACCTCTGCCTTTTTTAATAACTTATACAGACCATATAAATTTTATTAATGTTTATTTTGCTTAGTTAATTTAATGTTTTTGGTTAGTATAAATTGGTTTCATATCAATTGGAATCTAACAAAAATAATAAATAATTCACTTTCTTATTTTATTTGCTGTTATTTGAAGATATATGATTAGAACCCACTTAAGTAAGCTTATAAACATTTTTTGACAAATTTTGACTTGGCTTGGAACATATCTTAGGAATATTGATAATTACCATATAATGGTTATGCATTATAATTAGACTGAGACTGGGAGATTTCAGCTCAGACTCATCTATTAAAAATCTGTGTAGATCACAAAAACATGATAAAACTTTAAATATAATGATTCACTATAGTGAATCCACATTGTTCATTGAATTGACGCACTTTAAGACATTAAGTCTTTGATCTGATGAACAATGTGAATGCCCTATAGTAAAACATTTTGTCACTAAAGTATATGAAACTATGTTACAATTATTACCAAACATATCCTCAATCTCACTTTAAATTATTTTTTTAAAGAAATATTGGCAAATCCTGTGGGGTAGCCATTCAACAAAGATACAAAATTGTATACCAGGACAACACCAGCATTGAATCTTTGGTCCTTTGTTACTCTTCCTTATATACTTTTGTTCCTGTTGTTGTTTGTCTATTTTAATTTATGGCTTAGAGAAAAGGATGGGAAAGAGGCATGGCCATATGTCTCTTTTTTTGTTAGACTTGGACTTGTTTGACAAATATTGCTTTTGTCAAACCAGTTTCTGTTGCATATTTTTTTGGAATTAAACAATGAAAAATTCTCAAACTCCTACATTTTTCAAGCAGTATATTTCTTGTAAAGATGAGATTGTTTCCTTTTTTTTATTTTTATTTTTTTAGTAAGACTTGTCCAAGGAGACATTACAGTCGTCCAATTCATCTCCCAGGCTACAAGACACTAAGCTACCCTAGCTTACATACACAATTACATGAAAAATACACAAACATTAATATTAAATAGAATTATTTTCTCAATTATTTATTGACTTGGTACTTATTTTCCAAAATTAGATGAATTAACTTTTTGCACTGGTGCAGTGGTATCCAGTTTTGTGTTTTGACGTGTTCAGTCCAAAGCAAGTTGCGCTTACCTTTCTGCAAAAAGTAACACGTGTGTAGCTTATGACGACGAGCATGTACATAGGCGTAGTCTGTCAAAGCATATGTTAGCCAATATAGCGGAATTAGGTACTCTACGTTGTACCAGTCTAACTACATAATGGAGAATCGCGCCGTCACGCCTTACCCCTAGTTTGTCATACCCTACCATCTCCAGAAAGAACAGACTTGATAGTTGTGTAATTGTCTACTTTTTCTACAAGCCACTTGTCTACAATGAATTATCCTTAGCACTAACTACAGTGCTCAGTTGTGTATAAATACAGCAATTGTGTATATGCACCGATTCTACGCGTTCCACTCCTTCACACAGTTTCACAGGAATGCAATAGCGGCTGCAGCGCTCTTCCTTGCTGCCAAGGTATGTATTGTGAATATTGTACTTTTAATTACACACTTTTTTTAATTCACAAATTTTTTTTATTCAATCACTACTTGTTACTTCAAGAGGTAGTGCCATTACCCAGTGCTGCATTGCAGCCGAATCGGGCTGGTACTACCAGGGAGGTACCTCCCGCTCACATAATACCGCCTTAAAAGTGAAGGCTATGCGATCGCAATTCGTACTTTTTGTGGGCGGCGGGGTTTGGATGGGTGAAGCAGGGAAAATCATCTGCATCATTGGGCGTGCTGATGTTAATTGGCGTGGGTAGTCGATAAATGAGTCCGATTTCTCGTTTGTCCTCCTGTGCTACAAAAAAATTATGCATCACAATTGTTGTGTTGGTACACAGGTAAATTTTTATGAATACCAAGTTATAAAATTCGATTTCATAAAAAAGGTTATGCTCAAATGCTTGTGAAATATAACCAATATTTAAGCAATATTAACTTTAGGAAAGTTTTCGTGGAAAATATATTTTGTTATATTACCAATGTAAAATAACATAAATTATATAATCCTGGAATTCGTGATTTTCGTAGTTGTCAGTTGTAATATTACTGTATGACAATTTTCTTTATTATGTATTATAAATATACAGCTCAAGCTGAGTGAAACGAAAAATTTGATAACCAACAATTTGACTGGGAAGAAAGTCGATTAACCGTTTTTATGTTACAAATAGTGTAAGAGTATTTCACAACGTCGCCTTATTTCATAGCCAACTCTCATTCTTTTACTAATCCCCTGCCACTTGCAAGCAACCCTGAACGGCTACTGCAAGCAGACCGCCATACTTTTGTGAAAATATGTTGTATTTAAAATTAAAGGTTTATAATGAATACTATACGTTTTGCAGGTAGAGGAACAGCCGAGGAAATTAGAATATGTCATAAAAGTCGCCCACGTCTGCCTCCACAGAGGTGAAGGTGTGAACGCCCTCACTTCAGAACAGTATCAAGAACAGGTAAATATGTTCTCGCTGCTTATTTTGTTGTTTACTAAGCGTGATTAATGTCCCTGAAGGTTGTTCAACATCGCATAATCGTAATGAATGTATTGCAGTTAATACCTATTTTTATCGCGCTGTCGACACAATCGCCAACAGGAAACGTAAATGTAAACATATTAAATAATTATGACACAGGTATGTTGCACTAAAGTTTGAAGAATGCGAAGTCTATACGCCCCGCAACGGTGTCTATATGAGTCTAGGATTTTGAGTGAAAATTATTCGCCTGTGTACTTATACTCATTTTCGTCGAATAATTCTAGATGGTCTAACAAATAAGCATAAAGAAACTATTAAACATCCCGATTTTGATACCGACTAAATTAAAGCACCACCCTCGTAAAGTGAGCCGTTGATCCGATTTCATTCGAGTCTAAATTAGTCCACACTACCCCACTCCAAGGGCCTGTTCAATCCCTTGACGAAGTTATTTTCGTGTTTATTATATTCCTCGAGCTAGAAGTATAAAAACCTCGATCTATCTACTGAAAATCGAAGCTGCAGTCTGCTCTACCAATTTCTAAACGTATGAAGTATGGATGTATGTCTCTTCCATCCATTCATTAATTGATTGAATTCAATTCTTTCGACAAAAATATCAATGTTGTTTATTGGCCAATAACAAAGGTGTAGTATGGAGTAAAGCACCCTGTGCACCATCAACTTTGCTTGTAAAACTTGAAATTTCTTTCAATCCTATTAATCGTCCACTCCCGTGTGCTTTATATGATTGACGAGCAAACTAAGTGATTTACGTGAAGAAAATCTTGTTTGAAGTCGTGTTTGAAGATCAAGTTTGAACGTATAAGCTGCCCCTCGCGAACAGACCCGGGTCATGAGGTCCGCCTCGGCACCCGTAATCCTCGCAGGCGCTCTTATAAGAAAGCCAGCGCAGAAGACCCACGCATCGCATCGCTTATGTGAACTCACTTTCCGAACAGATGTTCAATTCATCCACAAAACTCACATATATCTAGTCATGTCGAAAGTATAGTCACAACATAGTCCTAACCTCGTGCGCAATTAACGATGACTTGTTGATGCGACTCGGCTTACGCCTTTAAGCACCCCGTATCCCACCAACTTTGCATCGATCAAACGTGTTCGATCAATCTACGTTTTATACCATCATTCGAGTAAATGACCAAGCTTATCTATCAAGCAACGCCCCTTATAGCCTTTTAACTAATCTAGTATCGTTGGATACGTCTGGATCTAAGAGTGACACTGAGTATAATAAAATATATTTTGAATAGTCTGTTTTTGTTTTTAAATTTAATGATTGATTACTTTTATTTTTTGCTAATGATTCATTTTCTTATTTTATAATAATATGTATTCTTTTTTCAGGCACAAGACCTAGTGTTTAATGAGAACGTCCTGCTACAGACCTTAGGGTTCGATGTAGCCATCGACCACCCTCACACATACGTTGTGCGGACCTGCCACCTTGTTAAAGGTGAGCCGCCTCCTTGCTACGTGCTAACCGGTGTGGCTTTCATATCGACTTGCAATATTTTATAGCGGCCGCCGAAATATTTCAAGTCATTAATTGGAAGAATATCCACTGTTCGATGTTGTTAACTTTGCATGCTGTAACGATAGTATTCACAATAAATCTGAAACTTTTACATAGACCAGTAAATATTTGTAATATAATAATTTACCGTTGCACTAGCAAGAAAGTAGAGATCATTTTATATATATATATATTGAATTTTTTTAAGTTTTCATAAAATTGTATATTTAGATCGCATTCCATTAAGAAGCTTTTTTTAATATAGATATTATTGTGGGGTCGAATATTTGAGTAAACTAAGCAGAAACGGGAATATTTCAAGACGTCCTTTTTAAATCTTCAGAGTTATTTGTACGGACACCCGCTTTGTATATGTTAGTGACAGTGGATATTATAGAGCGCTCCAAATAATTTATTGTTATATGAAAGTCACAAAACCGGTGTCGTCCCGGGGACGGTGTTGCCAGTCCAAAAAAAATACAGCAGGATAAGGTGGAGAAGTATTTTAGTTACGATAGCAGCAGGTATGTTATAGTTGTATAGATATTATCATAACGTGTGTTTGTTACTGTTCCTTTACGCTGTCAATTAATTTCCATCACAATACATCTGGTAACATGATACTCGCTTGATAACGCAAAAAAAGAGGGCTAGAGTAAATATATACTACATAGAAATTAACAGTCCCCATCGCGGAAAGCTTTGAGCCTTCGACTTAAAAGATTAACAGAATGGTTTTTTGGTAAATTCCAGGGGTGGGATATCTAAATCTTGCTAAGTCTAGCCTTAAATGTATAGTATAATCTGTGTGTATTTATAGTATAATCTATGTGATATGTATTCTCTGGCGAATGTTCCTTAGCACACCTTGCATTTTATTCAGCTGAGTTTGGTGTATTTGGCATATTCTCACAAAAGAAAAAAAATAGTTCTATTATAATAACACAAATACTAAATTTTTTCTTTTAAACAGATGTACTATGTGTCTTTGCCATAATATTATCCTTCTACGAGTAACGAAATGGCACTAATTCAATTCTCTTAAAAATAATTCTAAAAACATAAACTGGTTTTACCAATTTGGTTGTTAGACACTTGTTTTTATCAACAAAGCCACCAAACTTTCTCATAATAGTAGGTTCTGAGAACGGATTTTGATGCGGTTTTCATCCATCCCATTTTGGGTAACTTAAATGTGCACATAATTAAACTAATCTTTCATTGATAAAATCCTCTGCATACATGGGTAATAAGGAAGTCAATATATGATGCCAGCAACATCTTGGGGTTGTGTTTAGCTGTCTATGTTTGTATGTATGTACGATGCTTTGGGGTACTATGTTGAACAAACGCATGGATCCATTGTGATGAACCATGCATCGAATGTACCGTTCTGATCCTGCAAGTGTCAATGAGGACAAGATAACCTTCAATATATGACCTGTATCAAAAACATGAGGCATGTTCCATAAACACATGTATCTCTTTTTTTTATGAACTGTGTACAGAAATCACAAATTGTAATGGATGGACGTGTTTTCTGAAGTAGAATGTGTGTATTGCAATTATAATAATAATATGTGTGTACATCGCCGCAAAATTAAGATCTCAAGGTGATCCTGAAAAATCAGTGCTAGGGTTCAAATATCCCTAACCTTTGTGTGAGACGGGCTGCTACACCAACTCTGTAATTCATTTTGACCTTTCAATTTAGTAAGTTCCTAATGTTGTCTTTTAATTGTATACTTTATAATCATTACTTTTTCTCTTGCTAACCATGTTGTAATATGTAATATTCGTGTTTGCACGCAGCGTGTTTATCGTAAAGAAGTTGTTTATTATTATTAAATTATTAAAAGCTACTGATAAACAGTCTACTTAACAGTTTATTAAATTTAAATATTTGACTTAATATTTTGTTTAACACTTTTAAATAACAACAAGTACACCACTGTCTACTCTAATAAATATTTAAATAGTATCAGTATTATAAGGTTAGACTCAGCACTTCTTGCACCACCAGCTTCTAATCCATAGCACAATTTTTTTTGTGTCCCATAAGTAATGCTTAGTTTGATATCAAGTTTATTGCAAATTTTATAAATTTGTCATCAAAACCAAGCCACATTTAACATAATTTTTATCGCAATTTAATTTAAGCCTTTTTAAATGCCTAAACACTGAAAATGCTTTTGAACTCTTAATTATTGTCTCTTGGTCTAGTGGTGTGCATGCTTAACCACACTACGCGAGGCCTCTAAATATAACGACTACCTTAATTCACTCAGCACTAATTTTTTTTTATAAAATAGGGGGCAAACGAGCAGAGAGTGACTACCGCCGCCCATAGACATTTGCAGGACTAGGCATACTGCAGACATATTGGCGTTGTTGCACAGCTTATTGAAAAGTTGCAGTACTTTTACTAGCCTCTCGGCCGCAATGATCCCAATTACTTGCCATTTTTCATCTATGTAGGGCTTCCGTTCAAATCTATAAAACAATAAAACTGCATGATGGCTCTCGCTCCTTCTTGTATTCTCTAATTAAATGCCCAATACCTTAGACACCAAGCTAGTGAAAAGCAAAATTAGTGAGTGTCTCAACCTTAATGAAATGTTAATACTGTTTTTGTTAAACCAAATTGAACATCGACAGAATATTCTCTATGAATACACAATGTATGTGTCGTATATAATGAATATGTTTTCGTCCTCAGCTCCCAAAGACCTCGCCCAGACGTCCTACTTCATGGCATCTAACAGTCTGCACCTCACGACCATGTGCTTGCAGTATAGGCCGACAGTTGTTGCTTGTTTTTGTATACACTTAGCGTCTAAATGGAGCAATTGGCAGGTCAGTTGATTACACTTCGGTGAGCTATTTAGAGTTTACTCCTTAAGAAACGACTGAGGGGCGGTGAGAAAATATATCTGCCGCGCTTACGTGTCGCTCATCTTTACTTCAGCACCATGTTCTTTCTTAAAGAGTAAACTTCACGTGTCAAACCATTCTCTGGTAGTCTTCAATTTGACACCGTTATCTTCACGTGAGTACCAATCATTATTTATTTATTTATTGCTTGTCACATTTGATAATATCACTATTGTATTAATTTGTTGGTATCGTTCGGGTCGTCGTGGGTCACCAAAAGGCTGCGACTGCTTATACTACAAAAAAAAGCCTGTGAGTTAATTTAAAGCAAAATGTTTTCAGATACCTCAATCTCACGAAGGACGGCATTGGTTTTCGTACGTGGACCGCACGGTGACAAGTGAACTGTTAGAAAGGCTCACTGCTGAGTTCCTACACATATTTGATAAATGTCCGTCCAGACTCAAGAGAAAAATGATGACCATGTCAAACAATAGTGAGTACTATACATAAATACACACAGTATACATACACAGCCCAGAGTTTGTTTGATGCACTTTCACGCAATAACTTTGGAACATATTTTTTAGAAATTTGACACAGAAGCAAATAAAAAAAAACATTTCATTCAAAAAAAAAAATTGACATAGATTATAAAGCAGGTGAAATCGCGGGTCAACACAAAGTTAAAGATTTGGAGATACAGGAATTTTGTGATATTTTGAACTTATACTTATATGGGCGCGTTAGGTTATAGAAAAATGATGAGAGTAAAATTTTAAATTATGTTATTCCAGATTGTAATCAATATTATTGTGTATTTGTACTGACAACATTTTATCCGATTTCATTCAGCAAACACACATTCCAACTTTCTCATTTATAATATTAGTAGGATTAGTGCAGTTATTATATTATACACTGGTCCTGCTACTAGTGGATTTATCTTGGGTTTTTGTGAAATGTATAACTTGTTTGCCTTATAGCTAACATACTTCTATGCTTTAGGTGGAAGCTCACCCCATTCAAACGCGAGCCATCCATACAGTTCTGCGGCGGTGGCAAATTCACCATTTGAAAAGAAACATAGCTTGGCCAATACTGAAGAGATGGAGAAATCCTTTGATAAAGGTAAGTTTTTCTCTTAATTTTGCTGGTGTTTATTCCACCTATACACTTTGTTTTTGTATATAGAAAGACAAAACGGAACACTCATTCAGTTGTTATCATCATTAACAGACAGCTGTTAAGAAAACCTAAATTGACCCAACTGGTGGAGACCTAAAATGTCCACTCTAGACAATTAACAGCTTATCTCCTCGACGATGCTACTAGTATAAAAGTAAGTAGTAGTAGAGTAAGAATTTTGATACTGATATTGTTGTTGTAGAATATGAACGGGAAAGGCGACGCCAACCTGTTCCTGGTGGTTATGTCCCGGCTACAGCAGCACCTCAAAATCCACCATCGCAACCTCAGAAAATCGACTTCAATTTATATAGAGAAAAGAAGGAAAGAGAGGAGCGGGAACGACGCGAAGAGAGGGAAAGGCGCCAACAGGCCTTACAGCAGCAGCAGCCGCACCAGTCCCAACAGTCTCAGAGACCCGTTCCGCAGCCTAGCTCCCGACCCTCACAACCGCCACCCCACCACAGACCTCCTTCCAGTCACAACAGTCACAAACCCCCCCACGCCTGGCCCCACAAACCCCCTCACCATAAACCTATTCACGACCATAGGCATCATAGACAATTGCCAGGACCTTCCACTTCCGTACCTTCCCACCAACCGGAAGTGGTTCCCCAAAGAACACGACCGCCATCATTATTTTCACCAGAAAATGCTACAACTCCTACAGTAGCGGCGGCTTCCGCTCCTAGGCGTCCCCAACCTCCACAGAGACCGAAACCTGAACCTAGACCTAGTATACCTAACGTTAATATGCCACAAATTACCCAACCTACACCTATCCAACCCCAAGAACAATCAAAACCTCCAAGTCCATACAAAAAACGACCAGATGCTACATCTGTGGTACGAGACATGCAACCACCAGCAATTCTATCTCCATTCTCATCCCCACCGAGTAAAGACCCGTCGAAATCCAGACAAAGACTGCCCTCAAATTCTGAACCTGAATTAGTACCTGTCCTTAAGAAAATTGATGAAACGCCAGGTTATGAAAACGTTGTTAGGGATTCACAGCGTGGCACTTCGATCAAGACCCGTCATCCTGACCACAGGAAATCGGAACCACCTAGAGCTCTTAATGGCATAGAAACTGATCCCACATTAGTATCAAACCTCCTCAAAGAGAGTTTAGCGAAACCAGCTCCAATTACTGTAGCCACTGAGCGAATCCCAGTAGACGTTAAACGTGAACCAGTCATTGAAATAACTGCCCCTCCACTCGCGCCCCTTCCTGTGCAAGATCCCGTACCTGTCCAACCCCCAGTACAAACCCACGTTCCAGCCCAACAAGCGCCTCCCCAGCCCCAAATCATTGAAGAATCAGACCACAAACATAAGAAAGAGAAGAAGAAAAAGGATAAACACAAACACAAAGACCGTGACAAATCAAAAGAAGAGAGAAAGAAACATAAGAAGGACAAAGAAAGAGAGAAAAAAGTTGAGCAACCACCACCACCGGTTGATCAGGATGGCGCATTGAGAATTACGATACCGAGAGAGAAGTTGTCCGCCAGTCCCGGCTTGAAAATAAAGATACCTAAAGAGAGACTGGCAGCTCCGCCGCCACCACCCCAGCCGTCCGGTCTTAAAATCAAGATATCGAAGGATGTTCTAGAAACTTCTAGGAAAAGGTCGGGCCCGTCGGAAGCCGGGCCTCCTCATAAGATGCAGCGACACGAAGCACCCCACCCTAAGGTAGGCAATTGGAATATACCGCCCCCTTTTAATCACTTCAATCCGTTTTACATGGTACAACCACCGCCTCCGTTGTACCATCCGTATGGTATGCCGATGGACGGTTATTTTTATGGCGCCATGTACCCGCCTCATCAGCACCCACAGCATCGGACGCATCAGCCGCACCAGCCACATCAGAGTCTACCACACCGTCCTCAGCAGCGGCCCCAGCATCACCATCAGCCACCTTTACCATCGATGCCACCACCTCCCCTGCCACCTCCACCGCCGGAGTGATGGCTCACACCAATGCAGTGTTTGTCCTTTGTGTATTTTAAATCTGTGGAAGATTAGGAAAAAAAATACTCAGTTTTTTGGATACTCTTATAATTTAAAAGCATAAAAAGACATTTTAGGCTTAGCATTTGTAAATAAACATTAATGTAGTTTTGTGATGACGTAAAACAATTTTTAAGACTGTGACTAATGGGGCAAAACAAGTGCGATATCCCGTCACTGGTGACTCCCGTGGCACCTTAATCTTTTAGTAGTCACATCAAGTATACCAAGACAAATTAAAGACAAGTACATAAATGAGTTCATTGATCTTCTTTGCTGGCTGCTTGGTTGTGAGCCCCTGGTGGTGGTCGGTGGCTGAAAGGGAGGTACGAATTTTTGAAAAATGTAGTTTTTAATAATTAAGTGGTTACCTCGGACAGCTGTATACTTCACTTTTATTTTATCTTCAGAATGTTTTATTAGACAAAATAAAACCATTTGTTACAATGTATTTCTCAAATACATTGCCATCATTTTTATATATAATTGTATATTATATATATATTACAATATGTTTAATTTCAAAAGATATGTGATCTTTTAAATTTTTAGGAATACATCAAGGAGTGTACAAATTTTATCTTATACATACTGTTATTTAACATATATATTTATATGTTAAAGTTGATCATATATTTACAAAATCTTATACAAAAACAAATGTAAAGAAATCCGGCTAACTCAGGTTTAACTAGCCACTAATAAAATCATATTACACACAGAATTATAAAGATGGAAATATTATGATATACAGAATATTTTGTTTACAAAGATATCTTTAGAATTTAGCTTTTTTTATAAATCTTAGCTTAGAGCATCACATAAAAAAAATTAACATCACATCGGACTAATCAAGGTTGAATGATATTGGCAGTAATAAAATATCCCGCTTTAGCTTTATCTTTGCTACTGTGGAGCTTACAGAACAAACATTCATACACCAAGCTTATCCTTGATATTTCAAAAAATTGTACTAAAACGCTTGCGTATCTGTAATAAAGTTAGAAAATTAATAGAATATAGATAGCAAAGTGATATGGAGAGTGGCATTGCATCTTGTTTGTATAGTACTAGTTTTATTAAAACAATATATTTCATAAATAGTATAACTATTCCAATTAAGTAGGTAAAAAGATTTCCTCATTATAATTCTGTTAGAAAGTGTTTATACAATACATATACAATAACATAACCGGGGTAGGCAGAGGGTTTAATATATTTTAAATCTTATCTGTTGATCTTTGATTACTATTTGAAATGTTATATTGTGAAAGGATTATAACTATTTTCAATGAGAGATCTAAAATGTTCTTCAATATTGAAAAATATTAAATCGAATTCTAAAAAATATCTTTGCACAGAGAATAGGAATACTCACACAAACATAGCTTTGTAGGTGTATATAAATACAGCTCTCTTCAGACTTTGAATTATCTTAAATTGACCATTTATTTGCATAACATATTACCAGAGCCCTGTTTAAAATTCAATGCCAAACAGATCATAACTTTATTTAATTGTATGTTAAATGTCTACACTTATGATCTACATCACAGTTTTTCGGGGCTACTGGTAGATTTTCCTATTCTATTTTAGCTTGAACTTTAGAGTGGAACACCTGAATAGTTTTTTCGGGGTTTTTAATATTGGTCAGAAAAATATTTTTATAATAACTCATATACTATGTTAAATATATGCTATAATACAATGCCTCGCAAGTGGTATAATGATTGTTGAATGAGTGGAACTTGCTAACACACTATGACTATGCTACGTATAGTCGTTGCTGTAGAGCAATTGTGCTAGGCCAATAGACATTTTGAATGTTGTATCTACAGATACCAATATTTTATATACAACGATATAAATAATATTCTATTATTAATCAGTACTATAATATATATTTTATTAAGGTGACATTAAATATAATTAATTATAATCAAATTTATAAAATAGCCTTTCTGTGTGTAGGTACTGTTCAAAAATATATAAAATGTTAGAAAATTATAAGATTATATTGTAGGCAAAACATACAGTAATACACCGCTTTACGCGAGGGATACGTTCCAAAAAAAATCGCCTTAACTGAAATTCGCGTATAACGGGGTTTATGATTAAACATAGTCAAAAATTATTACAAAAAAATACAAATCATTTTAATCAATCACTTTAATTCTAGGAACAATTTATGCAATACATACTCTTATTTTTTTACGGAAAAATACATCTTTTGTCTTTTGGGTAACGTACTGTTTACGTTGTTGTAAAATACGTTCATAACACCTAACGCTGGCCTCGCCTGTTATGTGGATATTGTGAAGATTAGAACGCTGCTTGAACCGATGGAACCAGCCTGTGCTGGCAGCAAAAGTGGTGTGGCACTCACTTTTCCTTCTTTTGTTTTCAGCATCTCATACAAAGATTTTGATTTTGTGCATATCAGATCTTGACTTAGTGGTGTGTTCTTCTTATTCAAATCTTCGATCCAGACCGACAGTAATTTCTCCGTTCTTTCTAAGATAGATGATCTTGAACCAAAAAATTTTGTTGCACTTATAGATGTTGAACTATCGCAGGTGATTTTAATTTTTTCCCGATTTTTATAAATCGTTCTCACAGTCGATTCTGAGTCCAAAATCTCTACCAACAACTTTTGCTTTGCCTCCACTTTCCATTCTTCTTAACACTTTCACCTTCAATTCCAAAGTGACGCTTTTACGCTCCTTTTTCTTTACAGGCGGCATTATTAACGTAGGGTTAAATTATATATGTATTCTTTCATTCTTCTTCAATAAATGTTAAAACAACTGCCAGCCGACCGAACTAACATCACGGAACAAATCAACAGACGAAACGAACGAGGAAATCCCCGTAGAATAAAGTCGAAGGACTGGGAATTCTTCAAAGAGAATATTCAGAGGAAGCGGGGATCCCGCGACCATAGAGAAGTTGATGACTACATTATATTTGTACGCACTCTTGCGTAATTCGAGGCATTTGAGCGCGAAATTTGTAATTCGCGTTACAGTGAAACCGCGTATAACGGGGTCGCGTAAAGCGGGGTATTACTTTTATGTGTGTGTGTGTACTGTGGCATTGGTAACTTGTGAAACGTATTATGGTTAAAATTACATTTACCAGTTTTTGATATAATATAAAACATTGATTGTTATACAAAAATATGAGTGTTTTATGCTGTTTTAGATACATTTTCCATCAAACATCATTTAGATTGTCAAAATATCTCAATTTAAACACAGTTTAAAATCTATGAAATTGTTACATAAAACATTCCGTGTCATGTTTATATCAATTTATCTAGTGATCTAAATTATATTTCTAAACTTGATAGTTTAGAAATATAATTTAGATCACTAGATAAATTACTATTTACAATCTAAAATGTACATAATATGCATAAAATCTAAACAAAAAACACTTATTGACGTTCAAAAAACAAATTATCTGATCAAATATCAAAAATACAATGTTATAGAGCATGCAAACGTGAATACGTGACCATTAATAAAACTAAAAGGTTCTTGCATGCTTCCTTGAGATATAGGTATGTTGGTCTTGTGCATACTATATTAACATACTATTTGAGTCTTCCCTGTAGTAGATTGGAAGGAAGCACTGAGAAATGATATACGAAAATGTGTAATAGTCAATCAAAATTATATACATGTGTATTCTTTCCAATTTTTTACAATAAGTAAATAATTGAGTGCACAAAGTATACTTTTTATTACTTAAATGCTCAGTTACGTAGTGTGAGTAGGGATGGTCCGGGTATCCTTTCGGTTGTGATGTTGACTTAAAGAAGTTACCAAAATCGCAAGGATACGAACATCTGACACAACCCTCACGGTGTCGAACGAGAAAATATATTACACAGGTACAATACCTCCACAATTATAATTATTTGGAATATATAAAATAGGCTATATAAAATAAAACCTAGTATTTTTGAAAACTCGAAAGGTAATTTAAGCTATACCTAATAATGATTTAATTTGAAAACCTTGCCATAGGTAATAATGATGTAATTATAAAATCACACAAAAAAAACTTTTTCTGTTTTTTTTAGACTGTTTAATACTTAACCTACTCTTGTGAAGTTGATAAATGTTAAGCATTGTAAATAACACATGTATACAATCTCATTTTAATTGCTATTTTATATATGAATAATTTTAATCGTTATTTGGAGTAATTTTCAATTATCACATATATTTATGAGTAATATTGCAATGTTTAGATCACAATACACATTCACAACCAATTACAATAAGTGATACAAATGTATGTTGGTCTAAATCTTGTAAACAAAATGCTTGAAAGTGGCATCGGCCATATTGATTTTACAAGAACACATTACCAAAACAGCTTTAATTTTAATATATCTAATAAGATCCATTAATGTATGTGCATTTTTAAAAAAATAAGTAATTTAGTTTTTTTTTGCTCAAAAAATATTAAAATACAGGGTGTACTAATTAAACTGTTCCTTTAAGACCTTGGTATTTGCTAATTAATTGAAAGTATTAAGATACGTGTCGGTGTGCATACGAAAATGTTAATATGCTTAAATTATTCCAAGTACAAAATATGTTAAATTATTTTTTTACAAAGGGTTGTAAAAAAATATTTGTATAATTTTATTTCTCCAACCTACCCTTGTTTAAATAGTCAAGATCGCGTTTTGGCTGTCATAATTATAATTAACAACATTTTTTATTTTTTTAAATTAATGTTTAAAAATATATGGACACGAATTAAATGTAAATATTAATTACGTATTATAAAATAATGGTGCCATTTTCGTTACCATTTAATTATAATTAAAATATGTAGTTTATTTTGTGACATGTTTCTCAGAGTACTTAATTTTTCTTAATTGATAAGTAATAATAATTATAAGTAAATTTATAAAATATATTTTTTGCAATGTCGAAAAGTTTATTTTTTTATGAGATTAAATTTAATCTGTATTTGTTACTGATCGTTTAATTAGATATTATGTGATTATGAGAATTTGTTTTCTTTTTAATTAAATTATAGTATCCGGTTGAATTTTATTTATAACTAATTTTCTCTACCTTTGTATTTTAATTTACTATTTCATTTTCAAATCTGAACAGCCCTATACAGCTGATATTTATGGATTTATTTTATCGCCACGGACTTTTCTTTTTTATTATTCTATTTTATTAACTATAAATGTGGACTTTTTTTGAAAATTCGATTGATCATGAAACTGTTTGTTACGTGGTCACTTGGTAATGACCACGATATGTAACACTTTTCTGCCAATCGTTCTGTATCAGAATATGTTGCCGATGTTTGCATGATTGTTTTTTTTTTTGCTTTTCACTTTGTTTTTAACTGTTTTAATGCACATGGTTTTTTTTCTATTATTTAGCTGTTATTATATCATTTAAATGTACATTTAATAATTTTATTATGACAGCTAAGTGATAACTTGCGTGCAGCTGTGTATATCGTATCCTGTGGGGCTCAAATTACTTTGCAAAAGTACACTGAAGAATTTCTATAATTCGTTAAATAAAAAAAATTATTTCTGTGGCCTGGGTTGCAAATATTCACCCCATAACCGTTGGGGTTCTCGCTTAAAAATGGTGGTGGGTGGCTTGCTTATAGTTTGGATTTCTATTAAAATTCCTATTAAAAATTAATTATTAAAAATAGAAATCAACACTATGAAACCACATCAAACCCTACTTGAACTTGAAGCTCTAAATGGTTTACAATTCAAGTGCGGTTTGTCATCGAAATATAACGTGCGGCGGTGGTATGACTCGTTCTGGCCACATAACTTTGAGCGTTGATATGCCGACTAATGAGATCACGGATCGTCGTTATACCAACAAAATACCTCGTCTCACGTTCAGCCCTACTAGGAACGACGACACACGGCTGTGCGCGCTTTCAACGTGGATCGTATTCACAGGTCGCCGACCATACACTTGGCAACGGGCATCCGGGGAAGTGACGTCACCCCGGCTGTAGGGCTACGTGTGTCGACGTTCCTCTGCAACAAACGGACCTCACTAGTGTAGTGTAACAAATACTACCGGTTTTTTTTTTCAATAACTTTGTTTTTTTTTTTCACCCCATGGACGGGTTTCGCTAGTTTTTGCCAGTTGTAAATGCTTTGGGCAATTTTGTTGGACTAATTTTTTTAGATGTCTAGTTACAAGCGCAGAGTGTACTCTATTGTTTTTTGTAATATTGTATTTAAATTTTTGGTATGTTGTAACGACGGAATTTTAGAATTTGACATTTATTTATCGTTGAAAGTAGTCCAATAAAATTTTCTGTATTTGTAAATATGGGAAAAAAATAGAAAATCAATTGTTGTATATAAATTACAGTATATTCAGCCTAGTTCTTATTTCATGAATATTGTGCCCGTGTTATAAATTTGCGAACACTGCCACTTTGTTTGTTCTTCAGAATGAAACGGTACGAGATATTACAATACTTTTAAGTTGACATTCTGAAAGTTCCTTATGAAATGTTATTAGTAATCATAGCCTGCTGTTAGTAATATTCATACATATATTGATGTGAATATGGAAAGTATATTATGTACGTTATAATATAAACTGATAAAGAAGCTTATGAATTTAGAATGTTAAATATTTCACTGAAGACTTAATTTGTGTCGAAAATATACCTCTAATAACCAAAAATATTTTTCAATGTGTCTTAACGGCTTTTCAAATTTTATGAATAGTTGTGAATATGTTAAAGGAGCCAGTTTTATTCAATCTTTATACAAATCAATAATCATTTACACAATAATGTTAATAATTAGCAATAATATAAAGAGAGCCTTGGGATTGTAAACAGTACGGCTAACCACACATTTGTTGTGCTATTCTAGACTAGAGTGTGCCGTATGAAAATTATAAATTTAAAACATTAATATTCCAAAGTTATTTTATCTTTCAATCGCAGTTCGATACAGATTTTTTTTTTGAAAAGCAGAATGTGCACAGATAATCTGGCCATGGGTTTCATTACTTACTTAGATTTAAATATCGCTCAATCAAAATGTTGTGTTTTATTTGAAACTACGTAAATTGAAAACTGAGTATGTATAAGTGCGAACATAAGAGTAAAGACATGCAACGTTAAGGATCACGGCTACTGGTACACTCGTTGTTCTATTTACATTGATAATATTTATTGTAATGTCTCCCTTAGCTAGATATATGTTGTTTGTAACGAATTTGGGTCATATTTTCATAAAATTAAAAGCATTGAAGCCAATAAAATGACTAGAAGCAATAGTATGTTATAACGCATGTACTTTGTTTATTGATGCCAATAACATTAATTGGAATGATAACTACTACAAATTGTAAGCATATTGCATCGTACTAGTGTTAGCTATTTATAGTTAGTACATTAATGCTGGGGCATGGAAATCGATGTGTTACATCCGCGCCTCCCCGCCCTCGCCGTGTTTAAACTAATTATTAACAAAGAATTTCGTTGTAGTTCAATTTTCTGTGGCTGTGACGACCACTACAACTTGAGTTCTTCAATCCAAGCTCCTCATCGCGCATGCTGCGTATGATTTTGTGCCGCAACATGCGTACTGTAGGTGCGCAATAAATATAAAAACCGGACGATTCTTATGATATAATGACGAGTATAGTTAGGTGCTTAAGTAAATAAATAATAAAATGTAAAAAAAATAGACTGCTATAACAATGTCGACTGTTAATTTAAGTAACGGATCAAACTACACGACCACGAAACGAGAAACTTTTTATAACATAATTTAGTTGGCTGTCTTATTACTGTTTTAGGCTAGTTAGGTAATTATAGCAAGTAGCATCAAAATATGTTCGATGCTTCAACATACTTGTACATACAACCGTCAATGATGACGGTTTTTTGTCGTTTTTTCTTTAGCATCGTAAAATAATTATAGTTTAGCGTTAGCATAAGTGTAAATTTTGTAAATTATAAATTGGTCCGATAGCATTAGTAGTAGCATTTCTTTTTAAATAAAATAGCAAAACACTAACAAACCTAAACTAGAGTAGTCCTAGCAGTTGTTTCATGTGAAGATAGAACAAAGTGGAGTATTGGTAACCCACACAATCACATTTAGAACGCAAACGGTAACAATTTATGTAGAGTTATAGCATCGGCCACGGTTCTTAATTCGAAAATTAAACATGTGATACGATAGATTCAGGTATAATAAGGTTGTAAAACTACTATTGTTGTCTATATGAGTATACGTACTTTGGTTCATACACACCTAGTACAGTTGGGAGCCCTGACATTGAATAACTTTATTTTTTGCTTGCATCGTGGTTGCGACCACGTCGGGGCGCCCAAATTAAATGTTGACCAAAAATAATTTAATTGTATGCTATATATAAAGTATTATGAAATTAAAACAGCATATCCATGGTTATTTTTATTTTTTCTTTATCAAATAAGATTGCATTAATTTGCTAGAAACTTGTTCTGGTTGATCGGTGTCGCCAGAAAAAAAATTAATGCTTCCTGCTATCTAGTAAATACATACAAATATTTATAACTTTTCTAAATGGCACTAGTTTTTTATACTGGTTTGATTAACAGAATTATGAAAGCAATACAATTTTTATTTTCTATAAAATTCCAATAGTACCAAATCGTGGCCAAACTAGGCACACGTAAGTGAACTTGAAGGATTCCGTATGAAAGTACCAGTCCCTTGAGTGTTGCAACACGAAAACACCTTTATACTATATACACTGTAACACTTTCATGTGGGTTGCACATTAAATATGTTATAAAATTATTCCTGTAACACTTAAAAAGCTTCTACTTGTACCCTTTTAAAACTGTTTCTATAGTTTTCTATGTATGTGTACATATATTTCTCCTTTGGACCATTGCAGTGTTGCAATATCTTTGCCTAAAGGGAAAGAGACTTGAGCAATAATACGTATATTTATGCCAATTAAACGTTATTAGCTGTAACAGTTACTAACACTTATAACGGGTATTCTTAAAAGAAAAAAAAAGATTTATAGTTGACTGTATTTGGGTTTTAATATAAAAACTGTGTTCAAATAACTATTCGGTTACCATAGAAGTACCTGGTTGTAACACTACTCTTTGCTTGGAGTAACGAAAAAAACTGAAATTCATGGTGTTAAAAATTTACGAGTTCTTTTTACAATTTTTTTTTAACTTTTGGGCGAATTGTGCTAAAACATTACAAGATATACTTTGCCATGGAATATTTTGTTCATACCTTCAAATCCAGATGCTTAATCTGGTGAGTCGTATTTGTTGAAATCTTTATTCAGTTAGATAGTACACTTGAATATGTTGATATATCTACTTACCTACATTTGCGGACAGTATTCTTATACCAATATGTATGCCGGCAAATCTATAGGTAATTAATAACAGAGGAATATTTTCGGTAGACAGACATTGTTTACATTTTTCGACATCGGAAGTATCAAAATGTCTAGATATGTCTAAGTTAGTTGTTTAGGTAAACTTATTATTAATGTTTGTGATTGTTCACATATTTTGTAACAACAGATACAGACAATTTGTCGAAAAGATCAATCGTATCAAAACTCAAACACCCAATATACTATAATACTGCTCAGAAATTAATTGTGGAGCAGGAATTTAGTTTCAGTTAATTCAATCCATACCCACAATGATCTAGTGATAATTAAAGCGTTTACATAAAGTGACTAAAGTAATATGTTGTGACTAACTAATAAAATTACTCAAATGTATATAACATTTATTCTTCGATAAAATTCAAAATTAAAAAAAAATCATTATGCAAACTTGCCTGCAATTGTTATCAGCACCGTACTTTCTACGTTACTTATTTTTCTATTTGCCGATGAGATACAAGAAATTGTGTACTTCTTATGGGATTTGTGTAAAATAAGTATATGTACAACTTGGTACATGTTTAAAATCATGTCTTTTTTTAGCCGCTTCTAACTTGCGGATTTGGGTTTATTTTTTCTGTTCCTACATGCCTCGAGTATTCACGTGATAACAGTGTAATTAATTATCCGAGTTTGCTGGTTACAATAAAATATTGAAATCATTTGTGTTTTAAGTGTACCCTCGCATGAGCTGCATGCTATTTGTTATGCTTATTATCATAAGGCATTGAATACTATATATAAATCTACCCTAAGTTGTACCTCGTTATGCTAGACTAGTCAAAGATGTTATTATATAGATAGGATATTGTCACTACAAGGACATTTTGACATTTGTGTGTTAACAACTAACAAGTTGTAACGAGGCAAGAATTGGAAGTCTAAGGAGTACTAAACCTGAACCTTTCATGTTGAAATAAATGTTTTACGAAAATGCAATTTTCGTAAGTTGTCCACATGCCACCATGGGAGAGACTCATGTACAATTGTGTAGGTAGGACGTATGTATGTAGGTAAATATAACTTATATTCGGCAACTTAGCACAACTAAGGAAGTAAATAGGCAATATCAGCTTCGACACGCGACTGGAGTTTATCTGTTATCAACGAACGTGATTATGTAGTGGAAAAGCGCGCATGTGACATAAGTGCGGAGAAACGCTACGTTTCACACGTTCACATTTTAGTCCTCACATTGTTATCATACCGTAGCCCTTAACTCGTTTCATAAGCAGTAAACTCCAAATATGTTTAATACATTAGGTACCTACATACAAAAATAGAAATAGTATATTCTCCTAAGGTTTACATAGATAAAATCTTTGTTAGATACACAACAATATACCGAATTTTCAAGGCTTTTTTGTAGTTGCCTCTGCGGTGTAAGCCCGACCCAAATTTTTCCATATACCTAGTCTTGCCATAAAAATTGTAACAAAGAAAAGCACTTTTTTAAATTGAAAATAATATAACAGTTTAATACACAAATATAAAACAATTAAAAATATAGGAAGCTTATTCGGAGTGGTGTCCATTGGCTACAATACAGTCCTTCACAAGATGAGGCCAGTTATCAATAGAAGCACGCGGTCTCAGGGAATCCAAATTATCATTGCGTTTAGAGGAAGCTGTACTCTCTAAATCTGACCGTTAATCATAATCCAGCGGCTTAAGTTTGGGAGTAGACGACGGCCAGTCTTCAGTTATGATGGAGTCCGAGACGTTCGCCTTCAATCAAGACTGCGTGGACCGGAAATTTATGTCCCGGCGCCGAGTCTTGCTGGAAGGACCATACTTGGTTATGGAACAAGGAGTTACTAAGGTGCTACCTTTTCAAGAATTATATCTTGATGCACTTGTACCGATGTTTTGATGGCTTTTATCACAAAAATATGGCCCAGTCGTACCTTCATTGCTAATACACCACCAAACCATAACTGAAGTCGGATAATGAGAGCTTTGAGCATAAATACGATCATTTCTTTGTTAAAATGTTGCTTAATTGTAAAAAAAACTCATACCTAAACAATTTTTTTCTGTGACATGCCTTAGCGTACGTCTTTCATAGTTGTTTAGATTTTATCACCCCTAGTTATCTTTAGTTTATCAATTAAGAAAAAACAGTGCGTCGTTTATAGGCTGCAAGGTGTATCTTCATTTCCCGAGATAAAATCTTTTGCTTTTGGACAGGATTTTTTTGAATTCTTTCCCATGCTGTTTTTACCACCTTTTTCGTACGAACAATCCGTGATCGGCGAGATCTTTATCTGTCACTAACGGAGGAAGTCTCATTGTGCCTATTTATAGCCTGGTACACAAACATTTGACTACTATCAAGTGATTAAAAATTGTATTTTGCTCCATACCCACTGTGTGTAATGCAATCACAGTGGTTCTGTTCTCTTTATCGCCCGCTTGCTCCATCTTAATAGTTATCCCAAAATATTATACAATGTATGGGCGCCAAATTGAGAAAACACAATGAACAATCGTATAAAAATGGCAGATTCAAAATTCAAATGTAATATTTTTTTATTTCTAATTGTAGCAGCATTTATGATGGCCAGACTAAGTATAATAATGGATTCCTAAGTTTTCTTATCCAATAGTTGTATAAAAGCAATAGTTAGTTTTATTCCTTTTTTGTAAACCATACTTCTGTACTTAGGATTTGGATTAAGGTGATAACACTGTCCTTGCATCAACCAAAGAGGGAAAGTTCTAATATCTGGAACATAACAAACATTTTAGTAAAATAAAAGTTCCGCAGCATTGTGGCAACGTCAAGTGGAGATTTTGTCAGGGGGTTTGGCGCTGCTTAAGCGTAACACTAACGTGTTTTAACGGCGTTATGTGACAGTAGATGAAACATGGATATATCATTATAACCCTGACACAAAAGTACAATCTAAGCAGTGGACTGAGAGCCGAAAATCTGCGCCAAAGAAAGTAAAAACGGGTTTTGTCCGCCGGCAAAGTGATGGCGACTGTTTTTTGGGATGCTCGAGCGATTATTTTAGTGGATTATTTGCAAAGAGAAAAAAACAATAAAGAAGAGTATTATGCAAGCTTGCTGCAAGAATTAAGTGAAATTAATCCAAATTCATTATATTACATATCGGCCTCATTTAGCCAAATAGAAAGTTTTATTCTACCACGACAACGCACCTGTGCACTCGTCAAGGGTTGCATTCTCCATGAATTGAGGTTCGAACTGTTACCGCATCCCCCCTATTCCCCATATCTGGAGGAATCTCAAGAAATGGTTAGGTGGTCGAAGATTTTCATCAAATGATGAAGTCATTGTCGCTGTAGACGAGTATTTTGAGGGGTTAGAGAAAACATTTTATCAAACTGGTGTAACTTCATTGGAGAAGCGCTGGACTAAATACTTCGAAGTAGAACGAAACTACGTCGAAAAATAAAATTGTCTCAAATACTAAGGTGGATCTATAATTTCGTGGCCTAACCTACATGAAGCTATGACATCTTTTTAAATCTACCGTCATTTGTTAGTATGTGTCATATTGATTTATTGTGCGCAGTTTCATTCCGATACTGCACAATATAAATTTTCTGTGATTATTTGTTTGAAGCAATCTGGCGCAATTTTCAATGATGGAGAAAATTGAACACCGTGCAGTCATTAAGTACCTCAATAAAAAAGGCCTATCACCAAAAGACGTCCATCAAGATATGGTGAGCACTTTGGGGGAGTCCGCTCCATCGTATTAAAGTGTCAAGAAGTGGGTAGCTCAGTTTAAGCGCGGCCGTGAGAGCATTAAAGATGATCTAGGAGTGGAAGGCCTACATCCTCTACCACGAAAGAAAACATCGACAAAATTTGTGGTCTCGTACTTGGTGACCGACGTTTGACCATTGGTAAGATAGCTGAGTTATCAAACATTAGTTATGGCCAGGTGCAACACATACTAACAGAAGAGTTGGGGTTCCATAAGGTTTCTGCTCGCTGGGTCCCAAGGTTGCTTTCAGCTGAACAAAAACGAGTTCGATACACAATTTCGGGAAACTGTTTGGAACTTTTTGAGACTGATCCCGAGGACTTTTTGTCTAGATTTGTTACCATGGATGAAAGCTGGGTTCACCACCATACTCCTGAATCAAAGTAACAATCCAAACAGTGGAAAAGATCAGACTCTCCTACACCGAAAAAGGCTAAGGTCGTTTTGTCGACTAACAAAGTCATGGCTTCTTTTTTTGTGGAATGCGAAGGGCATTATTTTTGTAGATTATTTACCGAAAGGTCAAACTATAAATTCTAGTTATTATTGTAACCTCTTACGAAGACACCGGGAAGAAATAAAAGAAAAAAGGCCGGGAATGTTGCGTAAGAAAGTTTTGTTTCATCAATACAATGCACGTGTTCACACTTCGGTTTAAACAATGTCTGTAATCCATGATTGTAGGTACGAATTGCTGCCCCATTCACCTTATTCGCCGGATTTAGCCCCCTCGGATTATCATTTATTTCCAAATTTAAAAAAAATTTGGGTGGCTCGAAATTTTCTACCAAAGAGGAGGTAGTAAACGATTATTCCGCCGACCTTCCGGAATCTTTATTTTTCGAGGGGATAAACAAGTTGCAGGTCAGATGGAAGAAGTATGTTGAACTAGATGGAGACTATGTCTAAAAATAAAAATAAATTTAGATCCACTTTTCTTTCATTTTCTTGGTCGGGCTTAGAACTTTTAGATCCACCCTCGTATATTATTGAAGTTTTCTCTTGTCGTTTCGGATACTTATCAATCACGCCTCGTATGTTTGATGGCTTATCATAATATACTATTAAATGCTTGCTAAAACCCCGTGATTATATGGAACTCAAGTATCGTTAGTTTTGCTGAGGAGTTAAATTAAAGCCAGGTACTCAAAAACATCTTGATGAATGTTTAAATTTTCATAAGAATTACTCTATGTAACAGATTTACAGAATTATTCCGGAAAAACTTAAAACGTATTAAAACTTTCTACAGTTTACTGTCGCTTAGATAGCGTGAGGCGACGTAGAAGTGCCATTATGCGCACATTTATGCCAATATAAACTTTATTGGCTGTAACAACTTACGACTTACTTATTTTTTTTTAATTTACTTATTTTTGAAAATGGATTCAAGGTGCTACAATTTATTTCTGATTCAATATTAAGACGACATGAAAACCCACTGAAAAAAGTGTTTTGAAGACCTTCAGTAAGTCCCTGAATAAAACAAAAAATTTACATGGTTAGCTCAAAATCTTGCCACGTGGTGCCTCAACAGTGCGAGATCTCATCAGTCTCATGTCCATTAGGCGCGCATACGAGCGATGTCCTGTAGCGATAGCTCTAAGTCTGTATTCAATATCCTTTTCAATGTGGTTTTGCTTCACCCCATCTAAAGGGCTAACAGTTTCTGCTCGCGTAGAGGATTCATTTGAATTCATGCGTTTACAGCTTTTTCCACTGCTGGCGTCCTAACAGCAACCTGCGATGAAATTCAAAATTTTCAGCAAATCGAAATTTTGAGTTGGCACGTTACCATTACGATGCAGCATTGTTAATTGTAAAATGTATTGTGTAACAGAACTTATGAACGAACTAGTATATACTACTACTGTACTACATATTATACACTTCTACTAGGTACTACACTTTTTTTTATGGCTAACGCTACATTTTTTTAAATCTTGAAATATTATAATAACTAAATAAATACTTATAGTTACTTCGATATCTAATTTATTTTTGGATTCTTTTATCCTATAGTATATTCAATTCCGTAACGAAACGAGTATTTCAAAATAAAGATAAATCTTGGGGACAGCAGTACACTTGGCAAGTCGACCATCATTCTCCATGGGCAACGAAGCGCCTGTACCACGCATAGAGATAATATAAATAGAGAAGGGAAGACGCAGCCGCCAAGTTCAAAAGTACAGCTGATATACAGTACACTTTGTCTCTCTTTTTTAATTCATTTCTCTGCGCAATGGGCATGGGAGATTATAGAGTCACAAATATAGTACTACTTTCTCATCTTTCTTCTCCAGTTACCAGGACTGGTGACTGCCTATGACATCCCTTATTATTGTACGTTTTCACTTTTTAGACTTAGAAGCCGGTAGAAAAAAATCTTGCACTTATAAGAATTTCGAATGTTTCAGTTGACTCTGCAGTACAATACCATCTTGACAGTTGACAGATCTAAAAGAATTTGCTGTCAAATATTGTTATGTTATCAAAATCTGAACTGAATTTCTGAAATATCTGAAGCACATCGATCTGTCAAGAATGATTGACTTTTAAATTCCTAATGAAATTAAGAAATATCTGTTTATTAAGAACAGAATGTGCACGATCTGAATTTTATGTTAAATCCTCACATTGAACCGTATTATTTTTATAGTGTATAAAATGGTGGATTTAAGTGGGGGCCAAGACGGTCCTTTGGAGCACGCATTTTCCAATTCAGTGTTCATTGTACCGGCTATTGTTGTGATTAGTTTATCAGGTATGTTATTATTATATTCTTTTTTAAGTTGTTGTTTTAGTTATAGTTATTTTTGTGTGGTTATAGGCGAGTGAGTTTGTTCTATGGTTAGTCCACATTGAGCTGATATAGGTAGGTATTTTAATTATTTATTTTAAAAACTCCCTACTTATCATTAGAAAAAAATAAAATCTTCTTTCCTACTACAATGTAATATGTGTGAGCAAAAATTTTCAAACATAAGACAGTTAATGGGCCCCTAGGGAATGTTATGCAGTTATGAATGTATTAGAGCTTGTCATAGTGTGCTTAGTTCTCTCAATGTTTTCTCATCCTTAAGTCACATATGGATCATACCATTTACCCTTAGTAGTTATGTTTTCCATATTATAATAAGTACATCATTTTGTAGAGCTTACTCAGAGACAATGCATAGTATGTATTGGTATTGTATGGTTAAAATTTGTAGGGAAGACATATTTATGGACCATGGTTTTTATTGAATGGTTTTCACCAACCATTGTGAAAATGGTGTGCTAAAATATATAACTGAGGGAATTTAAAAAACATTGAGAGAGCATAGCACACTATGACAATCTCCTGGCTGTACGTAAAATTGACTTCAACCGGCACAAATATTCCTACAATCCAAACTAGAATCTTTTTAGATTTGAAAAATATATAAAAATTTAAGGCAATGTAGTGTAAATGAAATACTCCAAATATTTAACTTTGCCAAACATCTGTGATAAACAAATATGATCAAATTATAGGGGTGTTTTTCTTGCCATTTGGCTACAGAAACCTGTATGACTGATCCACAAGCTCGCAGTAGCTTCTCGGGCTATTGAAGACAAATCTAAACGAAGACCTTTCACCAGGAGGGAAGACGATCTTCCCACAGTAGCTGGTCCGGGAATAATGCGAGTAGCAGGAGATCGGTCATCCAGCCTTGGGCTGAGAATGGCTGATAATGATGATGAATTATAATTATTAATAAAATACTCTGCTAAGTCTATGAACCAATATCTAGCCTGTTTCTAGTATTCATATCATGATTATGACTTTTCATATTCAAATCATTAATATTCTTACACACATACAGACCATTAACTAAAATTATGTACTGAGAGTAAACAGTCAGTACACCAATTACCTTAGATTTATCTCTAAGTGATGTATAGTTAAGTAATAATGTATAATATATATATAAGGCTAGCAACGAGCTAGCTAGCTCAGCTGCATTGCACAATTGGGACGTTTCTGCAGCATAAAGTAGTGTTTATGTCAGCAGCATTAAAAACGTAATAGCTATGTATGGTGAAATTAAATAAATATAGGCACTTTGTATGTATGGTGAATTTAAACAATTCTGCCATGTGGCAGTGGTATCAGAAGAATTTCACTCACTGGCTAACTCGCTACTTATGAGAGAAAGCAAGAAATTCAGATAACACTTACACCAAGTGATGGTACCTTATTTGTCCCCTCTTTTTTTTTGACGCGGGGAAACACTTACGCGCCTAACCAGCCTTGGGTGGGGTCCAGAGGTGTGTGAGTCTCGCGGCACATTATAATGCCGAATATCCACAGAAACCATCGAGAGGGTAGGAGCCCCGGCACAACAAATCACTCCTTACTCCGGGCACCTCGTCGATTAGTCAGTCCCTAAAGTCCCCTAAGGGACCGGACGCCTCCTCCACAGCTGGTCTGCCCCCGCAACACAGGACAATCCCACCAACTTTGGGATAGTGCATGGTTTTCTTATAAGAGGGGTACGAATAACACCTCCTCGTCCTGCTCTTAGGCCTTCTCTTCTTATTAGAGCAAATAGCACCGCCTTCGGTTCAATTGGTTTCGCCTGGGTACACCCCATGCTACTGAGTCCCACCACCACGCTAAGGCTTGAACCATGGTGGGTAATTTGTCCATTCCTGCATCAAGAGGCAAGAATGGGTGTTTCTGTAAATACAAAGCAGCCAACTCATTGTGGCAATTACGAGCATCTTTATATCATGGATGACAATGCTACAATGGCAAACGTTACTTAGTTCTTGGCAGCCCTGTTGTTCTTGCTAAAGATGATGGGAAAGGGAATGCTAGGAATCCCGTGGCTACAATCATCTCCCACTAATTCAACCTGTCTATGTTTAATGAACGGAATTAGAGACTGGACAACCATCTTGTTGAACTGGACAGAACAAAATTGCATGACACAGGATTTTTTTACTTTTTAAAATGTATTTTATTTAAATCAGAAGCAGCACATATATATTGTAATATAAATAATTTGAAAACCTTGATTTATAAATATACAAAACTTCCGATGTCAGAATCACCCGTCATTCTAAGTCGTCCTTGATTGTACATATGTAGTTGTAGACAATTAACGTTTAAATGAATATAGTAACGTTTGTCGATATTTTTTTTATTAATTAAGGATTGAAATTTTTGGCAGGGGACTGCATAGAAATTCTGGAGGCAAAGTTTGCTTTTTGTTTTACTCTTTATTGATTAGTAGATTCTTAAAAGTCCCATGTAAGAATCGTCAAAGCACCATTACTTCGTATTTGTTTTCCTCAATTTTAAAGGTATTTTAATTTACACAGTCTGATTGAACACACATTGTAAGAATTCAAAATTTTTCATGGAAATAAGGACACTGACTGGCTAGAATAAATAGAATGTGGTATCGTGGTGCAAAAGAACAACTGATTTTCTTGTTTATTCTACTGGATGCTATATAATAGCGGGTAGTAGTGTGGATGACACCGAGGTCTCAAATTTCGTGGACTGTAAGTGTCGTGGTAGCTATCCTGTAACTGGAACTGGAACGGTGTGGTACTTGGTTTCTTGCTCGTTAACTTGATATAACCACTTCTATCAGGATTAAATAACATTCTGCTATTGATGCACCACCACCCATTCAGATTGTCGCGATCGTTTTGAGCGCGGCTTCTGACATCATTTATTTAATAGATCATACATGTCATTAATAAAACCTGAGGATGAAACTCCGCTGTCGAAGGCTCGAGTGTGTTGATTTCGCGAACCTTGTCATTACCAACTAGATGGTATAACATAAAATTGATAAAAGTGTACGCACAAACCTCTGCAATAATCTGGGATGACGACGTGAAGGGAACGTATGAGAACTGTTCCCGTGTCTTGCATACCATCTTAAAGGCCGTCTACATTTGTGTGATTCCATCACAATATTATAGACTTCGAAGCTATTAATGCATCTGTATCCTGCGGTCTGACAACGCAACGCAAGAACCTGAGTGGTAAACTCATGCGGTGCGAATTCGTGCAGCAAAGCGTTGCAAAGTGGTTCCGTTCACTAAGGCTGAAATCTATAAAGCTACTTACAATCATCTCTGACTTACGAGCTAAGACAAATTTCATATTTATAGATTTTATAGTTGAAACATGCCCGAGCTCAGGCTTAGTTTATCGTAACATTATCGATGACTCGGCAGATAATGACGACTTACGATATAAGCCACCTAAATACGAAGGGTGATTGCTAAGTATCCGAAACGACAAAGAAAAACTTTAATAATCTATTTAAAACAATTTTATTTTTCAACGTAATTTCTTTCGATATTCGGGAATAAGTGGAAGTCGCACGGGCCAGATCTGGGGAATGAGAGGGATGCGGTAACAATTCGAATCGCAATTCATGGAGTTTGGCAACTGCAACCCTTGACGAGTGCACAGGTGTGTTGTCGTGGTGGGATAAAACTTTCTTTTTCGCTAAATGAGGCCGTTTCTATCGGATTACTTGCAAGAATATAACTTTTTGCAGCAAGCTTGCATAATACTCTTCATTTATTGCTTTTCCTCTTTGCAAATATTCCACTAAAATAACCATCACTTTGTCGGCAGACAAAACCCGTTTTTACTTTCTTCGGCGCAGGTTTTCCGCTCTCAGTCCACTGCTTAGATTGTACTTTTGTTTCAGGATTATAATTATGTATCCATGTTCCATCTACTGTCACTTAACGCCGCAAAAGCTCGTTAGTATCATGTTTAAACAGCGCCAAACACTCCGACGAATCGTCCACTCGACGTTGACTTTGGTTAACAGTGAGCAAAAGTGGCACCCATCGCGCGCAAATCTTTTTCATTCGCAAAAATTCTTGGTGTTAATAATGCGTTTAGAGGAAATGCCTATCATCTCCGCTATCTGCCACAGCTTTAAGCGCCGATCATTCAAAACGATTTTTTCAATCTTTTTGAACAATCTGGACTCGTGACTTCACTTGGACGGCCCGAGCTGTTGGCGTCTTCGCACTGTTTCTGTTCAGTCTCCCACGTTTAAAATCATTTAGTTACCCAGGTGTGAATTGTACTCAATGCAGGAGCAGTATTAACTAAAGCACTGTCTGGCCTGAATTTAATCTGGGTTGCTGTTTTCCCTTTTAAAACGTAAAATTTTATCACCGCTCGAATTTCGTTTCTTTTCATTGGTGAGAAAATTTACGGCAGAAAAAGTTCTAGATCCCCTCACACAAATTCTGTCAGTTCGAATAAATTTAAATTCGGCGTTCTATTTTCGAAAAGATGATAGAATATAATGTAATAATTTTTTTTTAAGTTCAACGTTTCAACCAGTTATCAATCAGACTTATAGTGGTTAAAAGTAGTGCCTGTAATCGGTCGCATAACAAGAACGCTTTCATTTTGCCGCATTATTTCCAACAAAATGTATTTTTTTTTCAATTGTAATTTATGTGGAATTCCACATAAATTCCAGTTTAGATTAATTAATAATTTCGTTGCTTTTAACGTTTATACTAACATGAAGTAAGTAAAAATATATAACGATATGTTAATAGCGATACGTTAATTAAATGAACTTATATAATCTATTCGAAACGAGTGCTCATTCATTCCATTACTTAACATATTACTTTATTCTTATCTTCTTATTGATTGTTTGCTTATTAGGAAGCACACACTAAGTCTCGGTTGTGCTTACCATTACACTGGGCCCCCAAACCGATCTGTTTATTGGATACACGTTCCATAAAACGTTCTCCTTCTCTTCTCTATGCCCGAACACGTCAGTTATCATTATGAATACACCTTACACTCATCTATAGCGAGCACAGTCTTCCATTGTCCAGTTCAAATAGTCGCGTACCTTAAACGAGCTGCATTACTCTTGCAAGTATAACTCGAATGAGACACATTCGGGACAGTTGTTTACCTTCATGGAGTCTAGGCGCGAACTAGGCTCAATCATGTGTGCGTGGCTTCTCGTAGTCGGTTTTGTAAAGTACGGGTGGTGGCTCCTAGTCTTCCTAACAAATGTCTTCCAGCAGCACTACCACCCTTATCGTAGCGTTCCCACATGTTCCGTATAGTCCGCCGCGACACATCTCGGAGTGAAGCTGAGATTGTCCTCCTTGCAACAATACCACTGGTCCTAGGCAAATTCCTTGTGCATGTGCCGCGGAGTACGTGGCGTTACAATCTGCTATAATGACTCAATAAACAAAGCAGTTCAACAAAATCCACAGCTCTCGTAACAATGGTCTGAACACATGTAAATAAGGAATTGAGCACTTGACATCATTTGTTTTTGTCTACCCACAAAATGATAAACATTAGTCCTAAAGAATGGTATAAACATCTCTAGTTACGGAGTTTAAGGATGATGAAATACTTGACTCTGGTCTATGTCCTCTATTTCTTTCAGGCTCTAGCTTGAACCGAGGCTGAAAAACTAAATCTTCATTTATATTGTTATAGTCTATGGTTATTTCCTTTTTAAATAATAACTTGTAATCTATTTTATTTGTTTTTTAAGGTGGTTGTTCTGAATAAAATCTATAAATATAAGCAATTTTTTTTTTAAATTGAATTGAAATAAAAAATAGTTTTCATTATATTACTTAGTAGCCCTACACAACAACCCCTGCGCTTGTCCAATCTAGCTCTAACTCTAAACTCTTAACTTTTATTAGTTATGAATATGTAACCTTTTCACTACATAATTCCCTAATCATTTAACTCATTGATACACACAAATATTTTCACCTTTCCTGGTAATAGCGAAATAACCCACATAATTCTCGTAAATAAAGATTATTATATATTTTTGTAATTACTAAGGTAGGAGTTTATCGCCCATTTCGTTACGCTGTATCTGACGCGTATATTTTGATGTTTCTTCACATCAAAAACCAATTAACCGGTTGTTTTAAATATTATTTTAATGTACTTAGTATCTATCAATGTAACACCTCGTACGCATTTCAACGTCAAGCCAGTGGGGCTGTAGCAGGGCACATATCTACATACACACACATTACGTTCTATAAACATTGTTCGCATTTTGACGCGTAAAAAATTCTTAAGTCTGAAGAATGGAAGAAAACGCTAGCAGTCCGATGCAATTTTTTACATAGTCATCACTTTATTCGCTCACAGCCCAAATCTTCTTCCGCTTATAAATTGACCTGCACAGAAGCCGATTACGTTTGGAAACGTGTAACTCCACGTTTCAAAACGTAATCAATAGATAACCCAATATTCACTTGTGCCGTCATCACGCATCTGCAACAGTTGGATAAATAATTACTTCTGTATAGCGTTCGTTAAAATTATAACAAGTTCAAGATGGCCGATGTCGATGTCGAGGGTATGCAAAAGTTCGAAGATTTGCTCGATGCTGGAGGCGATCAGCTACCAACGACACAGGAGATTCTGAATATGTTAGAAACAACAGAAATGAATGAGGAATTGCGAGAAAATCTGAGAAATATGTTGTCCGGGGGTGCACCGAAACTGTTTGGTGGTGCTGGAACATATATGGCAGTTCTGTTTGCTTTGTTTATTTTCTCAGTTATACGTAAGTAATTATTTTAAATCACAAATTCCGTACTATTTAACCGGATTAATAAAAAGTGCATCTTACCATTGATATGTCAGGTTATTCTATTAATTTTTTTTTTATTTCTACAAAAGAATAAATACGTAATTCGCTTGTCACTTATCTATTTTGATCGTTATCTACGAATACGATTGATAATGTGCCTTCTCTAGTGCGATATTTGGTACTTTATGTTCAAAACAGTTGAATATTATAACAGTTTAATATTAATTTAGTTTTATCACAATTTATAATTGTCATCATCAAAGAGAGTTTTACTAGTATACTCCATTGAATGTAAGCCAAACATTGAACATTTCGGCAATTGCCAGACATAATTAAGCGAGGTAGGAACAAAGCATCAGTTCAGCCACTAGCCCGTTGCCACTTATCAAATACTTCATCGTACTTTATCCGTGAATAAAAGAGGTAAATTGTACACTAAAACCTTCCTTTGGAATCGCTCTATCCATAGGTAAAAATGCATTAAAATACGTTCAGTAGATTATGAGAAAATGGATCACATACAGACTGACAGCTCCTGGGGACTTAGAAAATAGGAAAGTAAATGTATGGCCACTACGCAATATAGTCAAAAAAATCATTCTTAACAATTCTCATAACTTTTAAAGTGAAAGTTAGTGAGAGAGGAATGTAAAATAATAACTTGAATATTGTTTATGTGATAATTTTATGCAAATAAAATCGCATTATCAGAGTTGTTGCTTGTCTTTTAATCATCAATGGGCAGCGAGTTCGCAAGTTATCAGTAGGTATTACAATATTCAGTAGATAATTAATAATAATTAAAGGCTTGTCGATACTTTGTTTATTTTTTGTGTAAACATATTACAATATATTCTTTTCTGGCAGCACTAATTAATTCATCTCCAGATTAAAATGTGGTTATTTTTGCAAAGTGCGTTTAAATAACAGATACTGGCATTCCAGAATTAAAAGCTATGATATTAATCACAAAACTGAATCTAAGTTGAGTTTGTGATCATTCCCTCCTATAAATATAACAACACGATCGGGGTCGAAAGTCTGTACCTAAGAAGAATACCTGAAAGATGTTTAAAAAAAATGGCTGGCAATACTTAATCATCAACAGTACGCTGTCCAATAGTTCTTAGAATTTTTGTCCTGTATCTGTTTATTTGACCGCGTATCACGTGAACATGGATTTTAATAATAATTTCACCCATCTGTCGAGAAAATCGGCTGTCAGATAGTAGGCTTTAAAAAATGATTTTTTCATTAGGATAAATTTTATGCACACAAAACAAGCGCGCAGCTAGTTACATATAAAATTGTGCTAAAACATACCTACATTAAATGTAGTTATTAACACCAGACTAAACAGTTACCGTTATGTGTGCTAATTTACTTAAATAACCTCTACTTTGATAGAGGCACTATGATGAAACCATTCGGAAGTCGATCAATACATGTAATTTTAAGTTATAGTCCGAGGGAGTTGTTTCGATAATCGTTGACGTGTTCCCGGGAAATATTGGCACGGCCAGTGTATAAAGCACTCCCAGTACTATCATCTGCGTAACGATGAAGGCCATTAGTTTCCAGCATGTTATTGATATGCAGAAGAAACAGCGTGGGAGAGAGAACACAGTCTTGGGGAACGCCAGCCTTGACAAATTTAAGGGCGGAGCATACGCCGTCAACCACGACCTTTGCGCTGCGATTTGTCAAGAAGCTAGTGATACAATCCCATAATTTCCCGGGAAGTCCGTATGAACAAAGCTTTGAAAGGAGCGCTTTGTGGCAAACCCGATCAAAGGCCTTCGCTACATCCAGACTAACCGCCAATGCCTCCCCCTTGTTTTCAACTGCCTCCGTCCATCTGTGCGTTAAATAAATTAGAAGATCACCAGCTGAACGTCCACGGCTGAAACCGTACTGGCGATCACTAATTATTTGATGATCTCCTAAGAATTGCAAGAGCTGGCAGTTGATAATGGATTCCATAGTTTTAGAAAACAAAAGTGTTGTCGCAATAGGTCGGTAGTTGGATGGGTCGGAGTGGTGAATAATAATAATTAATATTAAAAAATTCTTATTAGTAGTATAATTTTGTTGATTTACAAAATAATTTTAACTTAATCAGCAGATTTCTAACCATCGCTTGATTGTAGCGGACTGCTGTGCAACAGTTATAAATACCTAATCTGCGAATAGTTGCTCGGACAAGGGGATACTATGAAATGGACACTGGCATCACTGGTATCACACACACATGAGAGGTACCTCCTCAGTTATGCCGGCCCAATTCAGATACAATGCATCACGGAAGTTATAAAGACGGTATAGGTGACCTAGACCTTCTTTATAACTTCCGTTTCTTAAACAGAAACTCAACCATTAAAAGCTATACAAATAATGTATAGATTTGTTCCAAAATTCAAGTTCAAGTCAAACGTCAAGTACGTCCTATTATGCCAAACCGACATTTTGAGAACTACTATTTAACTCTAAACATTTATATATAAAAAGCTACTACTTCAAGTCAAAACGATCAAGATGACGGCGAACAAATGCCGCACGAAACTAAATTTATTGTCCGAAACTGGTCAAACTGAAAGTTCAGTCTGATCTTACTTGTAGCTTGTTCCTTATACATTGTCTACTTATAAATTATATGTTGATATATAGGGTGGATATGGAGGGGTTTTGAATTAAAAATGATTGCTCGTGTAGCTGTGTTTTTCAGAGTTACAGACTTTGGTAGGAAGTAGGGCTATGCTACATTGCAGCCAAATTGGGTGGGCACGACCTCTCGTTCACGTGACATCGCATTAAATTAAGAGCTATGCTATTGCATTTCGCGCCGGTTGTGTGTAGCCGACGGCAGATTGGAGGGGAAGAGGATAGGAGGACAATGTATCTCCATGACAATAATGCGGATGACCATGGGCGTCGGAAGTGGTCAATAGGCTCGTACGTCCCCCTATACTGTAAAAAAAGTCTTAAGATCTATTAGTCCTATGGATCCAAGTAGCCTTTGAAGTTTCAAAGAAACATTGGAAGTTCCTGCTGTGCTTTGTGATAGCTCTTTCGAATTTCAGGGTTGCTGAGGGTCTGACAAAAACAATTCATTAATGACTCGTTTGTATTATTGTGAAAATACTTTACGATTAAATTGTATTATCGTGTCAGACCTAATTACGTATCTTTGCTCGATATCGCAGGATATCAATTGTCTTCATGCACACGTCAAATTCGTTATTGTTCCTTCTTCCAAAAATATATATTTCTAAAGTATTATATCTATGCATTTCTGTAGCGTTAAGATTCACAGGCAGGAAGGGTTCTTCCATCTATTCTCAGCCTGCAATACCTACTCATACTTAGACTTATGAAACTCTATCAGTATTGATATTCATAAAGGATCCACTATTATGATTGTCGTAGATGATACAGGGCAAGGCGAGTGTGCTGCCGATAGGCGCGACAGAGTTCACGGCTCGCGACAGCTTGTGTTGTGACTTGGCAACACTTGTGCCTTACAAAATTTGTTATCGATGTACGACAGCCGCTATCAATAGTACACGCAAGCGGTCATTTTAAATTAACCTGCATTATTTGTTACATATTACTTGTTTATCTTAAGCCGTTGATTTACAACGTACGGTGAGTTATTTGCTTTAATGAAGTGAATAATATTTGATAAAAAAATCATACTTTTCCACTGCTAAATATATATTCGTATTTTAGACGGAAACATATATATATATATATATTTATTAGTTTTACGCTGTGATATTTTAATTAAACGTGCCAGCTTTACAAGTGACCATGACCCTTTCTATTTCGACGCGGGAAACGCATTTACGTGCCTTCACTGTCCCTGGGTGGGGTCCAGTGGTGTGTAGGACTCGCGGCACATTATGGTGCCGAATACCCAGAACAACCACCGCGTGCCATCAGTGCTGCCCTTGGTGAGGTGCCCTGGAAGAGCAAATCATCAGGGCACCTCGACGGCTAGTCAGCCCCCTAAGGGACCAACTCCACCTCCACAGATGGGGTTTTGTCCCGCACTACCGGACAACCCCACCGACTTTGGGACAGTACAATGGGGTGAGGTTCCCATCCTCGCCCCTTGCTCCTTGCGTAAAAGCGCCTCCTCCTGTAGGTCTATGTCCCCTCTTCCTATACGAGGGGCACCGAGAGCGATACCTCCTCCTGATCTTTAGCCCCCTCTTATAAGAGGGGTGCAAAGATTATTATCCGTGATTTGATCAATACAACAAAGCCATTAAATTTTTCTTAATTTACTACAATGTCTTAAATTCTTTAATATAATAAATAGTTAAATAGGTTTGTAACCTTTGGCTATAGGTAGTCATTTCCAAGATATTAAATGTGGATAATTTTCAATATTTTTGATATTTCATATGTGGCAATAATGGTGGTCGTGACCGTTTTTAACTAGTGTTTTTAGCGCAGTTACTCTTTGCAACTAGATTACAATTTGGTTATCTGCCAGATGAAAATGGTATTTAAGATCGACGGGCCGTGACATAAATGTGTTCAAATGTATGTGACGTACAGAGAATATTTATTATTGAATTGTGTGTGCATTTTGCATGCCAATGCTGTGACCACGTGGCACAAAGTTGCCAATCTAGACATAAGTAGTAACTTAGGTCTCTGAAATGCGTTTCGGATATGTATGAAAACGGATGTATGGATAAGTAGGCTACTTTTTCAGACGCAAAGCAATACTTTCTACCTGGTACCTTTTGCTGGATTTTGGTTTATACGTAAGATATAATAAATGTGGCAAAGTTAGGAAGGTAAAAAATAGTATTTGTCAAGTATATTAAGAAACTTTGCGCAACTTTAACTTTAACAAACTTAAACTATCACGGGCAAAAGACCGGTGCACTAAATATATTATATCAATGATAAAACCAATGTTCAACGGTAAAATTGGCACGACGTTTTGTTTGAATCTTTGTACATGTCAGTGCAGAACCTTTTGAAATCAGTAGAAAGGATGAAAATAGCAGGATGAGGTAGATTAGAAAAGTAGCGCCATATTATAAAAATATAAAAGATAACTATTTTATCGTCCGGAATGAGATGAATGTGAATTTTAACTATTAATCATAAGTCGTTTGATAGGTCATAAAGAGTTAAATGACAAAACTGTTTAATAGATAGATTCGATTAATCGTCAGTATATTCCCATATAAGACATAACATTTGTATTTAGCGGTGGAAATTGGCAATACAAATATTACAACTTAATTAAACCTGTCGCTATAAAATATTTTGCTGTAATTGCTATAGAATATGGCTGGCAACGTGGACGCCGGTTTGGGAATGAACTTAGGGCAGGTGATAACAGAAAAAGTATCGGAATCGATGAAGAATGTCGATGTTATGGGATTATTACAAAAAATGGTTGCCACAACACCAGAGGACGAGGAATCTGAGGAAATACGTCAGAAACTACAAGGAATAATGTCGAGATATGAGGAGTTATCCGCGGACGACAAACAACAATTTGTTGTTCAGATGAGAAATGTCTTAGCCTCAAAGCTGTCTATGAAACTAAACGAGCAGTCCTTCGACATGAGCGGTATTGAGGAAGCGATAAGGGCTTCAATTGTATACAAGCTGTACATGATGGCGGCGGCGGCTCTATTTATTTTCTTATTATTAGGTATGAATTTGTTCAAAATAATTACCAAAAATTTACAGCTTTATAATTCACATTCGTATTCTTACATTAGGTTCAAGTATAAGTGTGGTCAGGCAGACTTGTTATTAATTTTAAAGAAGCTATTTTACCCGTTTCTCAACTATAATACCGCATGACAGTTTATTATGTTTAATGAGTAAAGATAACAACAACAACACATCTTCACGCCAGTTCCCTAATGTGGTAAGCAGAGATGTTATAAAATAACGAATATGTTTTGTTAGATAATACCCTGATACTTAGTTGATAAGATTTGTTACCTATATTTAAGTGTATACTCATATACTTTATCGATTAAAATATAGCAAATGTATAGTTCACGAAGTTCGTTTCTCATAAAGTAATAATTCAAAACATTTATTCCTATTCAAAAATAACTAATTTGTACATGACCATTAGAGTCAAAAAATGTAGGGTTTAACTTCGTAGTACAGGATTAGAATTAGTGACAAATTTAATGTCAAAACAACCATATTTGTCTGTGCCAACTGCCGGATTGGCAATCGTTAAATAAGCAAACTTACAATCCACTTTATGTGGTCGGATCATGTAGACTTACTTATTCAATAAAAATTAAACACCCCAAACCTAAAACTTTATAACTTCTGCACAGAATATATTAATAATTTTATTTTTCCATTCATTTGGCCAGGGCCAAGGTTTATATCTAGGAATATGTCTTAAAAATTTCCATTTAAACATTATTGTTCCAAAACTTACATACTATTTTTGATTGAAGTTACCGACACGTGACATTCGTTGCCATGACAACAAATTTTGCAATTTTTACAGCACATCAGTTTACCAGTATGTCATTATGAGTAGGACAGCTACTTTTTAACAAATAAGCAATATACGATTGAATTTTGGTTTTTTGGTAAAGGAAATCATCGGCTAAAGCAACGATATAAACAAATGATGTTAATGATGGAGCAATGTTTTAACTTCTATTATTCTTTTTTCCAGTATTCTTTGGTTACAAGCTCTACAAATCAATAAGGGACAAGGAAACGAAAAGGGAGGAGAAAAAGAAATTGAAGCAGATGAAAAAGAAGAAGTAACGCGTTTTTTTTCTACAGACAATGTAAAATACGACGACAAATGCTTGGAAAATTGATATAACTAAATTATAATGCTTTATTAATGTGTTGTACCCTTATCTGGTTTTATGAGTCGAGACAAAAATCGTAGTAACACAATATATTACAGCGTTTAGATACGTACAATCCTATCCACGTCTTCCTCCTGTCGTATAAATTTTCCAGGTTTTGTCATCAATGACTGAATAAACTGTTAAGATTAATATTTTATTATATTGAACTATTCTTTCCATAATTATTTATATTGTGCTTCGTTTTAAACCAATCTATATAGTAAAATATATATTTTTACTTTATAATACAAGTTACGCATTATGAATTGGGAATGAGGCTTTTACCTTTTTGACATTGAAATACTTAGTTATTTTAAACGAATTTTAATGTAGGTAGGAATAAATTAAATCTTATATAGATACTTTTATTAAAGTACACCAGTTAAAATTTTGAGTAGAATATAGAATAAAGTAAACCTTTTATGGTAAATACAGGTCAAAAGCCACAAAGGAATAGAAGATGATTGAATCGAAAGTAGATGCGTTTTTCTTGCAGGTCGTTACTTACCTGATGTGCTCAAACGTTGTCTACACTTATTGTTCTTAACTTACATCGACCATTTTATGTTATTGTGATAGATATGCAACTTGTTCAACACATCACATTAACTAATAATAAAAAAATGTGAATGCTTCAGTAAATTATGACTATGTTTATTGTGCGTCCAAGATTACTCAGATGTGTGAAAGAAAACTTCTGAAAAGTGCCTCATTCCAACATATTTAATTACTTAAACGAAATTGAAGAGTCGGTGTTGTAACATCAATGTACACATACCCTAACATTATAATAAATATATTAGCATTATTGGAAATAGCATTGAAAGTAGGGAATTTAATCTGTATGATTTTGTCTTGTGTATATCTGTAATAAATAAAAATAAGTTAGATGTTCCTCACCTGCTGTCTTTTCGTCTTTTTGTGTCAAATAATGAGAAACAAAGTGCAATTGGTCCAAGGTTTGTACAAGCTTAGCTTAGTTTGGAAACCATTAATAAATTTTGTAAATTTTTACATATTTTTAGTAATACATTTCATTTGAATATCCCGGCGTTATGTATTATTTATGGCTATATTACTCATGTTTTCTGAGATTTCTGAGGAGTAGTAATGTAATTACGAGGCTCCAAATCTATTTTTATATATTTATTTAAGACTTGTAAAGTGTTTTCATCTGTATATTTAAATTATTTTTGTCCTATTTATGAAATTGTAATACATTCCGCGTGTTTTAATTATATCAATTGAACTAAGTTTTGTTTTATTTTTCTCCCCAGTGATTATTAGTCTTATAGAGAGTGGTCAACTCGACGTGAGCCAAGATTGATTTTTTACTGATGTAAACTCTATCAGAATTGTCCCGATCGACTCGGCCGTAAGGCCGTTAGAAAAAAATAATTCAACAATTCTAAGTACACTTTGACGTTGTTTGTTAAAGTAATTAACAACTCAACATATATTTGAACAGCAATATATCGCCGTTTTAATATTATTTTGTGACATGATGATTGTCTTGGCTCTATATTTGACAGTCCCGAAGGTTAGAATCTTGGGTTGGACCTAACAAAAAGTGTTGCGGATGTGTACTGTTAACAATTGGAATTCATGATCCAAAAGCTATCCGTTATATAACGAAATATTGGAATATTTGAGATGATTTCCAACGAAAATTTACTGGTTAACAAAAATACTCGTTTAAAAAAATACATGCATTATAGAATGTAGAGATAGACCTTTCCAAAAAGAAAAATGAATGTACACGGATATGTCATATTAAACAAAGACTTTATTTGAATAAGAAAATGCTTATATTTTTTTATTTCATTGAGCCGAGCAGACTTTCAGCTTCGTCACACTCATTTTGTCTCACAACATCTGAAGACACAAGCCAAACCAATGCTCGTTTTTTTCCGTAGCTGGCGTGTTCTGTGGAGAGTTATTTTCTTTGCGGATTTAAAAAGTAACGAAAACGATATCACATGATGAATGAGCTCCGCGAAGTGAGTTGAAGTGAAATCGGGCTATCGGCTACTCGAGAGAGGTGGCCCAATGATTAAAAATAACGATCTCGAGCGATGGCCGCCTTTGGGAAGGGGATTAATGGTCGCCCATGTCGATATGCTATTCTAAATCGTAAAGATATCGATCATTGAAGAAAAAGTCTATAGATACTTTCTTAGTACCGAGGTTTCAATTGATATTGGTGGCCACATGGTTGCGGCGAAATTGACACTGATAAAGTTAGGAAGTGTAGGTTTATTTCATCTGTATGAAAATAAATAAGTAGTACCAACGTTATTTCTTTCGTTGGGAAACTTTAGATAACCTTTAGACATGTGAGTCTACGATCTACACCAAGTAGAATCATCCAGTGAACATGACTACAAAGTCCGATGATGATGACGGAATATCGAAATGTTTGGGACTAGTCAAAATGGAATTAAACAGTTTCATAGAAACATAAATTTTATTATCGAAAATACACAATTATGTATATCATTTGGCCTTAATTAATATCAAAAAACGTTTCCACTATGAGACGGCGATACAACAGAATATACATTTAAAAGATCACTTAAAACTAACAGGATAAAAGTTACCATTATAAAATATTTTGGAATGTTATTTTTTTCATAGCTGCAATGCCATTCAAGGAAATTCTGTGCACAAAATTGGGCGTGTTACACATAAATTGACCTAAGACCCTAAAAATCTTTATGAGTGCAAGCTGTTGAATGTGCGTCACTGGTTTAATTACAAATACTTGACAGAAACAACAATAACATTTTTATTACAATTGAACATAATAAAGTTCACGAATTTTCCTTAGCTGTACAAAATAATATTTTGGTAATTACTAAAAAGTTATTACCTACATAATAATTTGACAGCTGTTTACCACCAGTCACCACGTGGTCCTCGCGAACAGGCCCGTTTACTCGTTATTATTATTTGAAGAACCTCAACTTTAAGAGAGTTATCACAGAATATTCGAGGCTTCCTTCAAACATCAGTAAATTTGGTCCCTAATAATTTAATTTTCACATTCTAGTCCATTAACTGCCTAACTAGACATGCTTTAAATAACTTCTAATGAGTAAATTTTATATTGCCGTTCAAAAAACTGCCATTAAAACACGAGAATGACATTGAGCTGTTTTAAAGATAAGTTTTAGACAAAGTGCGAACTTCATTAAATATTTATGTATTTTTTCATTAATACATTATTAAATATACCTTTCAGATGAAATATATCAAGTAGGTGCCATTTGTAAAATGTAATAAATCATTATTAGCATTAAGTTAACTATTTTTTCTAATATATCTTGAAACATTGCCGACGCAATGATATACTGTGTAATACAAAAAAAATCATTTTTATTTTATTTACCATGTCCGCACTTAGCCCGGAGTTAGCCGACTCCAGTTAGAGTTAAGTTGTTAAAATACGAAAAAAATAATTATAAATTACAAAACGTCATTGAGATTCTATAATAATATTTCAGAATAATTCCAATAGGAAATACTAACTATTATCACTTTATTTGATATTATTTGTAACCAATATCATGGCAACACTTAATTGTCGTTCCAGTTCACGCAACACTTACAATTAAATCGAATTTATTTTTGATAATAATATAACTTTATTACTATTTTGTGTGAACGAAAGCGAGAATGTACAAATGAATTGCTACTAAGTATTATTTTAAATTCAATTCTTCTTCAAGGGATCCAGGTTATCTATTGAAAAATCATCGTTTCCAAAACTGATCCCTCTGCTGAATCCATCCTGAAATTAAAATAATTTAATTAAAATAAATGTCAGGTACACTTTTTGTGTAAGAACGACAAATCTGCAATAGCGCCTGCGTTAGGGACAAATAACTTCTCTCTCTCATGCCATATCTCGTGTTAAACGAGCAATGAGCATCACAAATAAATAATTCGATAGTTACTTCATATGCAATGAACAAGTGGTTCCTTAACATTAAGTCTCTTGCAGTTGCAGCGTCAATATGTAGCGCGAACTGCGATCACTGCTAACAATAATAATTAATTGTCTCTACTTCGATCTCTGGCCAACTAAATGCCCTTAAATAAACTAGCACACTTATGCAACAAGGAACTTACCAATTGTTAGGCTGTTTAAAATATCAAAAACGTTAAATTATTACATTACGAAAATTAATTAAGTAAATTACACGAGTTTGGCAAAACAATAATTAAATTGTAATATTATGACGTTTACGATAAGGTATGTGTTCTTTCATGAACACTCCGACGGACCATGGTAGGTTCCGAAAAATTCTAACTGGAATAAAAAAACCGGTTCGATGCCCTACATATGTCTGAAACTACAATGGCAATTGACGAAGCCATGAGTGGCGTGATTGGTTGCATGTGCGACGTGGGTGAAGAATATTGTAGGAGTAAGTATACGAGCAGGAAAGCTTTCTTGTGAGGGGACACAGACCATATGAAGACGTTACGTCTGCCGATGTAAAGCTTCTTTCAATGCGGATCCGCAAACTAATACGCCGAGACCTTCGCAGCTCAAATACGCAATGGGTTAGCGATGCGATTGAGCAGAATTGAAAAAAGTCGAAAGTTTTGTGGAGAAGCTTGGAAGAAGTCATCTGACAAGAGTTAGAGACTGATCTGGGGTTACAGTTTCTTCTAAGCCAGGGCTCTGACATCTGACATCGAAGCTTTCTATAGCAAGTTGTATACGTCGTACGCTCCTCATCCCGATATCCCAAACAACGATCCGCGTGCAAGTCTATCACAACATTTGTCAAGCGATCTGCCGAACGGCAGGTTGAGTGAGATTATCTGACTCTTGCGCAGCTTAAAAGCACAAAGGCTCCGGGGAAGGACGGAATTACTATCGAGCTTCCTAGAGTAGGATGCAAACCTGTATTACGAGAACTACAAAATATTTTTTATTTTCTCCTTCTGCAGGACGAACCTCCCAAGGTATGGTTTGGAGGTGACATTGTTTTGTTTTCTAAGAAGGGTTACAAACTACTTCTTCAAAATTAGACCATTTTCACGTCTTGTCCACATTTACAAGTTGTTCTCAGGAGTCTTGACGAATCGTCTCACCACAAACCTTGACGAATTCCAGCCACCGGAGCGGGCTGGGTTTCGCAGAGGAGACAATCAGCTGCTCGGACTTGCCTTTGTGGACTATGAAAAAGATTTTGACACTGCCGAAACCTGGGCGGTTTTGGAAGCTTTACATCGATATCAGGTCCATTGGCGTTGCGTCAAAGTACTGAGAGCATTGTATGACGCTGCTTTTATGTTCGTTCTGATTCCGGGAGGTCAAACAAGGCCAATCCAATTGCATCGAGGAGTGCGGCAGGGGGACGTTATTCCCCCGAAGAGAGAGAAGACTAATGCTTTGGATGACATCTTTAAGACTTTAACCTGGGAAAAATACGGCATAAATATTAACGGCGAGAACCTCTCACATATTCGATTCGCCGAAGATATCGTTTTGTTGGCCGAATCGCTGGAGAGTTTGCAGGAAATATTGCACAATCTAAATGAATCCTCGACTCGACGTATTGGCCTTAGGATAAACTTGGACAGGACAAGGTTCATCGAGCATGTTCTCCCTAGACCGGTCAACGTCGATGCTATTCTTGACGTCGTAGACGAATACGTCTACCTCGGGCAACTATGGTAATAAATAGATATAACTTCCAGAAGGAAGCCGATAGAAGTATTTAGTTGGGTTGGGCAGCATCCCGGAAGCTTCATCACATTTTCACGTCACCTATAAGGCAGATGTTGAAGTCAAAAGTTTTCATCCAATGCGTTCTCCCCGTGATGACCTGCCGGGCCGAAACATGGCCTCTTAAGATTGGAATGGTCCGCAAGTTTGCGGTAGCTCAACAGTTGAACGTGCTATGTTGGGTGTTTCTATGTTCGACAGAATTCGTAACGAAGTCTTAAGACAGAGAACTAAAGTATCCGATATTACGCGATGAATAAGCTCGCTGAAGTGGAAATGGGCTGGTCACACTCTCTGAAGAACTGGTTGCAAATGGGCCAGTAATTCTGGAGTGGAGGCCGCGTTTAGGAAAACGAAGTGTTGGCCGACCGTTCATCAGGTGGGAAGACGATTTCCGTGCTGCAGCCGGTTCGGTATGGATGCGAGTAGCGGGAGATCAGTCGTCTTGGCGTTCATTGAAAGAGGCATATGTCCAGCAGTGGACCGATAAGCGCTGAAAATAATAATAATAATAAATAATAGTATCGCCTCTTTACTTTGTGGGTATCCACACCTGGAGATCATGACCGATTTTTTATATGCACCTATCGTCCCATAATCACTGGGACCAAAATTGACTGCAGCTATTATTTTAGAAGATTATCTACATCGAATTCTAAGCCACATACATTTATAATAAGTTGATAATTCTAACTCTGACTTATAAAAATAATATACCTTCATCTCCGTTATTGTTTTGTCTAGGAACCCGTTAAAACTGCTGTCCAGCTCCACCGTGTGCTTCTCGCTGAGGTTGCCGAAGCCGTTGAAAGTGGTCCCGTACCCGTTGCCGAAAATATTATTCGCCTTCTGCGTGTCGAAGGGGTCGTAGCCGGTCATGTTGTTGGTGTTGAACACGGATGTTTGTAGGTTGAAGTCGCTGATGTCGTAGTTCGGCTTGATGGGCTGAGGCGCGCTCTGCGGCGGGCTCGCGACGGAGAAGGGCGCCGAGCCGAACAAGTCGTTCCCGTTGCTGGGGACGGATGTTTGGCGTTTGGATGCCTTTGGTGGGGGCGCCACTGGAAATATAAAAACAAATATTTATTTTAACTTTAAATGATAATGATCAATATACATTTTATTTATTTACAACTCATTTTATATTTCAGAATAAGTTTTTGTTTCAACGCGCTAATCTCCAAACCATAGGATTTGAAAAATTTATTGCATTTGACTTTGATTATTTGTTATATATTTACATTAGAGTTTATTTTTAGTAACCTCCATATATTATTCCGGTAAATAAACATCATTTATTATTGTCGTGCCTGTGGGTTTATCAGTGTCGGTAGACCTCAACAGGCTCTACAGGTTTCCATTTTTATGCTATCAAAATTCTGTTTGTCTCACTTCTACCGGATGGTTCGAAAGTGTGTGTTAAAAGACTGTGCTATAATTGAACGTACCTATGTAAGTCGTAGAAAATTTATTTGCATTTGAAAACTATTTACGACAATTAACTATATCTACATCTTTTTAATTATTAATTTTTTAACCAATGTTATCCACGAGAGAAAGATGGCGATTTTAGTGAAGTGCCATTTGGTACTCACGTAGTGGCGGTGTTGGGGTGGAGTACTCCACGGCCGGCGACAAGACCCGGCTCACGGGCCCAGGCTCACACGCGCGCGGGTCGAAGTCTGCAAAACAATCCGTATATAAATAAACTGGCAGTCCGTCCCGGCTACGCACATATATTTCACGAAATATGCCAAGAAATCATTGATTTACAAAAAATATAAAAATTATGAATTTTAATTTCGGCCTAGTAAACATGACACGTAGAAAGACTATTATGACATGACGTCTGTCGGGACAGCTAGTTGTTAATAATTTTATATTTTTTCACATTTTGGTTACATTGTCGAGTGATTTATAATGATCAAAAATGTAGGATTCCGATGGTAAGATTTTTTTAAATTGATCCGGTCATTTCGGAGCATATTCAATGCAATCAATCAAAAACAAAACACACACACAAACAATCAAAGAAACAATCAAATGTTTCCTTTTTATAATATTAGTATAGATATAGATTACAAATAACATACATATTTAATTCTCAACACATCAATAAGCGATCAGATACACAGATTTAAAATTCTTTCCCGCCAATACAGAAAAATCATGAAAATAAACAATTAGGTGCATTTCAGCTGAATTGGGTCGGCACGACCGGGGAGGTAGATCTCATCTTAATGCTCCAAAATGGCAACTGCGGTATTCGAGTTACACGGCCTACTGGTGTGAAAGGCTGGAGGAAGACAAGAACTCAAACGGCGGTGGGGTACCTTCTCACTCACATGATACCCGCGTAGCATGATATCTCCGGTGTCGCGTTTCGTACGAATTTTGAGTAGCCGGTGGCCCACATGGGTGGTGGGGAAGGATGAAAATGCATCGCCATAGTAATTGTGTATGTTCATGGGCGCCGGTTGTCGTAAAAAGCCTTGGAGTTTTTGTTTGCCCTCCCCATGCTATATATATTTTAAAAACTTCTGTATAGATGTTTATGGGTTTTTTTATTGCTTCTAAGGCCAACCCCATGGTCTTACCGCTGTCAGTAGTGCCTGCCCAAACAAGTTACTACTACTGACTACTATTGACTACTTACCGCTGTCCGAGTCTGAATGCAGCAGAAGGTTCTCAAGTTTGGTACCCACCGTGGGGTTCTTGCTGGGCGTCACGTTGTTTCCGGAGTGTCTACTGAAAAACAAATGATACGTCATAAAAGCACAACTTTAAACAAAAGCAAAACAAAAGCCCAGTTGTTCGTGCCAAAGGCATAATCAGAAACCATATTTTCAATTCTAAAAGTGCCTATCATTTAGTAGTACTGGTCAACTGAACATACAAAATAAATATTAAATCACTGCAACATTATTATAAGTCGTGAATTTTAATTTCCGTGGGCCTGTTAGGTTATGATGTTTTGATGAACCAATCACCGTATTGGAAATGTTCATGACCCCGAGTGTACTAGAGGTCCTGATTCGTCACGTGACAATCAGCTATGGCGTCGTAGCCTTTTGAACAGAAATTTACGTAATTGTAAACATTTTTTAAATATTTATTTCTTTAATTATTATTGCTAATCGGCCAATATTTGATTTTATTTAACTATTATTTACGGTTATGGTATTCTTAAAAGTATAACTTGTCTTGCCGCAAATATTGTAATAAAGAAAAAAAAATTTTTTAATTGCAAATAACATTTATAACTTTTACAGTGTGTTACTTTAATGCACAGATATAAAAGAATTAAAAGTATTAAACGCTTATTCGAAGTAGTCTCCATTGGCTGCAATAACGTTTATTAAACGTTGATGCCAGTTATCAACAGAAGCACTCAGCCTTTCCGTGGGGAAATTCTTCTCTGCGTGGATTGGATTAAGTACTCCAAATTATTATAGTGTTCAGAGCAAACTGTATTCTCTAAAACTGACCATAAGTCATAATCCAGCGGGTTAAGATCGGGACAAGACGACGGCCAGCCTTCAGCTATAATGAAGTCCGAGACGTCCGCTTCCAACGAAGACAACGTGGACCGACCCGATTTATGACCCGGCGCTGAGTCTTGCTGGAAGGACTATACCATAGCATGGAAATATTGAACATGGTGCCATAAAGGGGCTTAACTACGATGTTTTGATACCTTTTTCACAAAAACTCGGCTCAGTGACACCTTCATAGCTAACACCCCACCAAACCATCACTGAAGTCGAATAATGTCCACGTTGCATTCTGTTGACTAATTGCGGAGCTGCCCTGGAGCTTTGAGCATAAATACTGTCATTTTCTTTGTTAAAATGTAAAAATTTTCTCATCCGTACACAATTTTTTTCTGTGACCTCCATTTGCATACCGCTTCAGTAGTTGATTCGATTTTACCACCCTATTCATCTTTAATTGATCAGTTAACATATGACCAGTGCATCTCTTATAGGCTGAAAGCCAAAAGTCATCTATGAAAATACGCGACATTGTTCTAGGTGTCTCTTCATTTCCCGCGGTAAAATCTTTTGCTTTCGGACAGGATTTCTTCGAATTCTTTCCCTTACTGCTTTGACCACCTTTTTCGCACGAACCCTACGTGGACGGCCAGACTATTCTCTGTCACAGACGGAGGTAGACTCATTGTACCTATTAATAGGCACACAAGCATTTGACTAATACCAACCGTATGAAGTTTTAAAAATTGCATATGCCATGCCTACTTTGTGTAATGCAGTCCAAGCGATTCAGTTCCCTTTATCGCCCTACTCCATTTTAATATCGAAGAATATTGTACAATGTATTGGCGCCGAAATGAGAAAACACAATGAACAATCGTATAAAAGTGGCCAGTTTAGATACAGCGCGAGCTGCCTCAGACGTCAGAGTCGGGGGAGGAGGGATCTCCCGGCCATGATAATAATAATAATTAAATGAAATATTATAAACACTCTCATAACGGGATGCATCTCTTCCATCTGCGGGAAAGAGGGGGTCGGTCCCTCTTATGACCCCAACCTAGTCTCGCCGCCCGACAAGCACTCATAGCAATCCGATGAAGCTGTATTGTTCTTCTCTTCACTTCCACAACACAAGTGTAACGTGCCTGGCGTGCCACTGCTGTTCAGATAGGCGTTTCGCCTTACACAGCAACGGAGTTTTACTAAAAAAAGTGCCACTGACCCCGCCGAGTTGACCTTGCCGTTGTGCGTGGGCGGCGGCGTGGCCAGCAGCAGGTTGTGGTCGCTGGTGCTGAAGGTGTCGCTGGAGTTGTTGGACACGGCGTCCATACCTGCGGGAAGATGGGGACAGTGGTTAGTCAGGGGTGAATTTACCTGAGGGCTCTTGGGGCTAGGTCCCGATAAAATTACAATTACCTACTTAAATAATCGTTGGGCTTATACAACACAAGGGCAGTAGTATTAGCCCGGGATCCACTAACTAATTGTCTGCCCCGGTCTGCTCTTATTCCGACCGACGGACCAACGGTTCAGTCGGCAACGTGGCTGTTAGTATTTTAGTTTATTCGAATCCCGCCCAGGTCATATATGTTTATTTATGTATTTCTATATGTCATTATCATCATCATCAGCTCATGCCGGTCCAGCGCTGGACTCTTTCAATGTATGAACATCCACATAATTACCATGCCAATGCGTTGCCCTCCCCCCTACCTCCTCCTATGCAGCATGACACTACCTTCTCCTATGCAGCATGGCCTCCTCCTAAAATGCAGTGCTGTACGAGAATGTTTTTTGAAGTGAAACTTCTATAAAAGTAAAAGCGTATCGCCTTATTACGTTTTTTCTGTTACGAAAAAGCCTTGTACAGGATACATTTCTAGCGAGTTCCTTTATCCTTGAATGTTGTTTATAATATCGTTCACTTGTCCGTTGAAGTTTCACTTCTATTATGTACACATTCCAATGGAGAAGTCATTTGTGAACTCTCAACTTCCAATAAATCATCAATTTAGATGTTGGTCTCGTTCACCACACCGCCCCCATGAGTCACTGGCTGCTCATAAACTGCTCTAAACGCATGCACAGCTATCACTTTTAAGGCGGTATCATGAGAGAGGTCTACCCCCTCGTGCAGGCCCAATTCGGCGGGAATGCAGCTATGTCACTACCTCTTATTATAACGCGTCAAGGGTTAAAGTTTGTCCACTGACCAGCGTGCTGACTCTCGGGTGACTTGTTCCCGTTCATGTTGCTGAAGCCGTTGGCGAGGGATAGCGAGGAGATCTGCTTCTCCAGCTCCGGGGGAGGTTTGAACTCGGCGATGTCGCTGAGGTTGTTATTCCGCAGGTACGCCGACAGGTCCTCTCTGTACGTTATCTTTGACAGCTCCTATAAAACAAAAATATGCTCTGTGTGTGTGGCGTAACTACAACGTTTCCCCCACCATGGTTCAAGCCTTGTCATGGCGGTGGGGCTCAGTAGCCTGGGGGCGAACCGACTCACCTTGGGCGAAGCCAATTAAAGCGAGGCAACTTTTCTTTGACTCTTGTAAGAAGAGGGGATTAAAAAGCAGGAGGTGCTTTTTGTATCACTCTTATAAGTAGAGGGGACAAAAGAGCAAAAGAAGGCGGCGCTTTTGCGTACGGGGTAAGGGGCGAGGATAGATACCTTATCAGTTTGCACTGTCCCAAAGTTGGTTGGTTGACCCTTTTGTGATTCCGACCTCTGTAAATCTAATTTGATGATTTGTAGTTCCGGAACACCTCACCAAAGGCGGCACTGGTAGCACTCGTGGTGGTTTTTCTGGCACCATAATATGGCGCGAGCCCCACACACCACTGGACCCCACCCAGGGCCAGTGAAGGCACGTAAAAGAGTTTCCCCCTCAAAAAAAGTGGCAAATTCAGTTGATGGGTCCCACTCTATTCCAACACAAAGAAGCCAATCTCAACCAGTAAGTGATTGCAGCTTCAATGATCTATTTTATTTACAAAAATATCACAAGTAGGTACTTAGATAATAATTAATTCTTCCAATGGCTTATTGGACCGCGTTCCTCACTTTGAGAACCTGTTTAATCCAATAATAAGCCAACATTTCAATTCAGTATATTAAAAAAAAAGCAAAATAAAAGACCACCCTGCCACTATGTGCCAGTACTAGTAGCAGCTTCTACAGAAGCGTATCTACACACATACATATATCAGCGTATCTGTGTACTTCTTTATCCCTCCTCACCAACTATGATAAAGCACAAGTTACCTGTAAGCGGTTTTTGTACGCGTTCATTTGTAGCTCAAGCCTTTTATTCTGTAACGTCAGTTTTTGCATTTCAATATATTTGCCGTTGTCGTTGACGAACCTCCTGAAAAACACAACAACTTGTCACCGGTGACACGTGCGAAGAGTTTTTTTTCGGACCTGAACTTATACTGTGGAAGTAAATAAGGGCCAAATAGAGCTTCATCGACTTGCTATGACTGCTCGTCGGGCGACGAGAGGTTTGGGGTTAAAAAGACCCCGTCTCCCGCAGATGGAAGAGATGCATCCCGGCATGAGAGTGTTTTTGATAACTAATTTAACTATTACTGACATGGCCAGAAAGAACGTGTGGTTACTCTTTTCCCTACTCTGATGTCGGGGGAAATTTACTCGCTCTAACGTTATTGGCCTCGGCGCTGACGTAAAAGTCGATCACTTATCATCAGGTGATTCACCTTTCAGTCACATACAATTCAGTGTCAACTACTTAGATGCTCGGTGTGAAAATTAATAAATTTATTCTGTGGAAGTGAAGAGGAGCCCAATACAGCTACATCGGACATGAATGACCGTCGGACGATGATGCTATGTTTGGGGTCTCGGTACCAAACATAATCTTCCGCAGCTGGAAGAGATGAATCTAGATGTGAGAGTTACAATAGCTAATTTAACTATTATTATCATGGCCAGGGAGACCGTAACGACCCGCATCGTTGATCACGTCTGGTCGTGTAGTTTACGAAAGGAATGAATTACCTGTAGGCTAGATCAAAGGCCTGTCCGATGGTGAGGGTGATCTCGGAGGCCAGCTTCGTGGAGATAAAGACGAAGCACTCGTGCTTCTCGCTGCTGTCGTGGCCGTTCACTCCGTTGGCGACGCTGCCGCCTGCGAACCACACACGTAGTTTTAAATACTAAAGCTACTTCGAAGCAACTCGTTAAAGGCGATAATTGTGGCAAGAACAAAAATTAAAGTTCACCTGGAATTTACTGTGACTCGAGACCCTCACACACACTTTTTTGTTTCATTTACAAAATATGTAACTTTTTAATAGCGAGCAGTCCCCCCCCCCTCCGTTCGTCCGTAGGGTTTCTCCTTTTTAATAACGGAGACAAGCTTCCCCCTGCGTAATTCTTCTTGTAGTCTGCTACCATACTTGACATTTGCTCTTACTTGCCGCTTATCTACTTATCGTGATATCTTACAACAATATAGAGGTTTTAATAGTCGGTTTCCGTTATAGTAGAGTTGCGGATGATCTGATTTGGTGTTCACCAGGAGGTAACCCAAATAATCGTTTGCCTCTTATACTATAAAGGTAGGTACATCTAACTGAGCTATATTACAGGTATAGTTTTGTGGATGTCTGTGGAGATGGCTGCATACCAATTATGCGGATGTCTATGGCCGTCTGTAGTCATTAAAAGGCTTAATCATACCAAAAAAATGTGTATGACTTCTAAAGCGACACCATGATAGTTGTTACCTTTGGCAATGAAGGAGAAGTATTTCTTGGCGCCCTTGTCGTCCGCGCAGTAAGATATCCGATGGAGGGGGAACTGGTACATAACATTGTTCGTTCTCGGTTCCTGGCAGGACAATTAATATCAATAATTAATAACATTCTGAACTCTTATGTAGTTACTTTTTTTCGTATCTGAACTTATGCTGCGGAAGCGAAGAGAAGCCCAATGCAGCTACATATGAGATACAGGTTGATCGGAGGTACAATACCTAGTGAAACCATTAATCAGTTAGCAACGCCCAACTAAATTAGAGGAAAATCAGTTTGTTTTCGCCTGCTTTGTCCGTAGGGTCTGTACACTTTAAGGTACCTAGTAACTAATACAACAAAACAGTATTGTACAATATTAATTGGTTTAAGATGTGTATCCGACAAGACGTTGCGTCCGACATACTGGACACTCGATATATTTTTATGGCGTGCCTGAGTAACTGATAAGGATCACGTCCCGTCGGTCATACAAATAGTTAATTATCTTTAGATGATTTATATTTGATGAAATATACCCAAGTCTGTCAATATTTAATATATTAGTTATAAGTGAAATTTAATATAGAAAGGAGATAGTAGAAAGCCTTTAACAGTGACATTATGGTAGACAGCATCGTGGTACTTAAAAATCATATTGTATGTAATTGTATCTTATCGTCAGGAAAGTACCTTCCTACTTTTGAAATTTCAATAGATACGATAAACTTGAGTATTTGTGAATTAGACTAGACCAGTACGCCGGTACTTGTATTTAGCTGCCGGAGATAGAAATTTGACATATTTCCTATACGCAATATGTCAAATTCTATCTACAGTAGCCAAATCCTTAGATAGTAAATAATAAATAGAAGATACGACATTGAGAACAGTCAAAAGCCGCAAGGTATGAAGGAAAGCCGCCGAAATTGCTTTTGGTTTATGTGTGCTTACTATGATTTGAATAAATCAAATATACCTCTAAGAAATGTGCTTTAATTTTGATACCAAAAAAATCATAAAGAAAAATATACACCGCACTCTATTTGATATTTTATTTAAACAAGATGTAGGTAACTAGACAAATAACTACTGGTGGCATAGTGAAATTAAACTCTACCCACTGTTAAATATATCATAGATAAAACTGTTACGACATGAGCCGACATTGAAAATGTTAAAGAGTGTTGCTTTAAATAAAACCTTTCGTTGCAGTGACGTCTATACAATTGACTAGCGCACTCGGTACTGTGACGAAGCTGATTATTTTTAAAGTGGGTGTAAATTACATTGATAGATAATGGCAATATTTATATATTTTTTTCCTGTATTTTGACAGGCCGTTGAGAGTGGAAATAGTAAATTGTTTACTATCCGCTATCCGGTCTGATTGTGATAATGACAGACATTTAAGTCGAATATGTTTCGTAACATTTTATAAAAAAAAATTAGTACTTAAAATTATCGTATGCGGAGAATTTGAGTATTCTGAGCTTCAATACAACCCTCTTTAAACACCACGTAACCACTGAGGTGTGGACTGGCTAATGTAGGTTTTCGCTCAGATCCATATAATGTGCTCAGTAAAAACAAATTTGGTGTATAGTTTTGACAAACACTTTCATTTAAGCGTCGATTGAGGTGCATACCTGCCTACTATTAAATGATTTAATTAAGAATAAAAGTTTTTATTGTCAATATGTTAACTATGTTAAGTGTTAGGTCACTATAGTGGCGCTTAATTTTAAAAACATTTATATCGTGTCCTGTTGCCAGCAGGTCCAGAACACCTTAATATAGAAGATCGACTGAAACCGCTGGCTAAATAGTGGATATTCGCTTCATCTACCAGCTCGACACACCCCTCTGATCACACCCAGGAATCAGGACTCAGGTGGCATTACGTGAATGCATTTCCCTGTGACACCAATGAAGAAATTAATTACCTTTACAATAAGGGGGTAGTCGTGGTCATGAGGTTCTGTGTTTGAGTCCCGGGACAGATCAAGTGTAATTGGGATATTTCAATTCCAAATAACAGTCCGGAGTCAGGTAGTTGGCGGTGTTACACCCACGTGAAGCGGTCGCTCCGGCGCCTGATTTCTCTCCGATCGTATTGGACTGCCGTCCCAAAGTAATAGTGCACTGGTGCCTTCACACTTGTGCATTACAATGTCCTGCGAAATTATCTTGTCCCTATAGGTATGACCGCCTTGGCCGAGATTCGGTTAGGACGACATGGATACATTTTACTGTAAAAGTTTTATTCAAGGTATAAGGACTGCCCCTTGAAATATTTTTATTTAAACCAGCAGTGACAACAGACTTGATGAATTAGGGCTGAGGTTACATTTAATAGACGCCATTTGTAAACTACAAGTTATGGTCATTGTGTTCGCGACTTGCGTTCGCTGTGACCCCATTAACTCTGTACTGGGTTAACAGTTCATGTGGTCAGGTACGGAATAAACTCTTATGTCCTCGACATGCGAAAAGCATTCGACTCCGTATGGCATAACGGGTTAATATACAAATTAATCCAAAGCAATGTGCCTAAACCTCTCATAAAAGTGATTGCGTCATTTCTCTCTGACAGGACATTCCAGGTGAGACTGGACGGGGTCTAGTCAGAGAGGAAATGTATTCGTGCAGGTGTACCACAAGGGAGCTGTCTTTCGCCAGCCCTCTACAACTTTTACGCCGGGGACGTGCCTGTTTCCCCCGGAGTGACCGCCGCGCTCTACGCGGACGACACCGCCTT
>JAFELO010000318.1:325256-342454 GCA_017140195.1 Eumaeus atala | reverse complement strand
GGGGGGGGGGGGGAGTTGACTCGCGTTCGAGTCGGCTATGCAGCTTAACGAAGCCGTCGTCCTAATACAATTGACTATAATAGCTCTCTAGTAGTCGAGTTGATTCTAATAAAACTAAATTAATATTTATTTTATACATAAAAATTGTACCAATATGAAGGATGTGTATTTATTTATGGGAACATTGTTCAAATGGACCTTTCTACATAGGCACAGACGCAAAACGTAATTTAGATTTTTTCTAAGGCCTCTGCAGTCAACGGGTCCATGAGAATAGAAGTATGGACACATTGCTTAGTAAACCATAGCAGTTTCGTTAGCGGCTACAACGGTATATGGTTGCGTATGTAAGTGAAATCGCGTAGAAACGTCTGCCCGTGTTAGCTTTAAAATGTGACGTTCGTGACTGAAATAACATAAGTTATATACATAATCTGTTATGCTATACGTTTGTCGTCGCGACAGGCACACGACATGACGCGTGTACTGTGATTTGAGTTTTTACTAAAAATTGCAATCGCGTGTGATATAATAATACGAGGACAGTGGGCGAGCCGAGTTTTGTCCCATAGATCGTGGGACGATAACTGCTCATAAAAAAATATGTCGTGGACTCATTTTAAAGCGCCGTGATGTAGAAATATATAGAGGAGACAAAAACTGATTCTCTGTAAGTCCGTATATGAATGTAAAAAAAAAAACATTTGTTATGTTCTCTTGTTCGCGGACAGCGCCGTATCGGATCATTACTATGACTCGGAACGTTCATGTAACGTCATACGTTTTCGTGCATGCAGCTATAGATTTACAAGACGTTATCACGTAATAAAAATTTGAATAACCGCGAAATCAGCACGCGACCTAAAAGGTACTTTATTTATAATCGTTAACGAGAAATATTGTTCGTAATTTTAGAATTCTTTTGTCACAAACCTAACAAAAATTGTATTTTTATACTGTAAACGGGACTTAATCGCGTACTATTTTAATAGAAGTATTTACCTCGACGTTTCGACCGTAATGAAATTGCCGTGGTCACGAGTACTCTTTAACTCTTTAAATTTGTATTTATGTAGGTACTTGTGTAAGTTTAATTTTTAAATATCCATAATGTTAGGCAATTAAAGGTATTTAATTTTAATTAAACAATTGTTCGTTTGATTTAGTAAATAATTGAGTTATACATATAATAAAACGAATGATTTGTAACTTTGATATTGTGCAATTGTTTTTTATTTTTATGTATCATTTAAGTGAATTAATGTTATTATTCTTTTAAAAGCACAAAAATTTGGTAAAGATAATTGCAATGTACGATTTCCGATCGAAGTAATGGGTACCTATCACCCGTTAATTTAATCAGAAATTCAGCAGGAGTAAAACGGATATATTCTCCTTACCCATCTAAACGTACTTAAAAGCCATAATCCTTTAGATTTATAATTCTTAAGAGGAGACAATTTGACATTTATCGGAAAGAAACCAGGCTTTTGTATACGGACTACTTTCAACTCACAAGCGACTGTTACGTATTGCTGCTGAGCCCTCCTTTATGGAAAAATGCTATGAATATTTTATACTCCTGATCTTATAACTATTCGCTACACAAAATACTACTCACTTGTATGGCAACACCGTCTACCGAGACGGTGATTTCCACTTTTTTACATTTCGCCGCGTCTTTCGTTTCTGACTTCTTTAATTGTTGCGTAAACTGGAGCTTCTTTATTGCGTCTTTGACCACTTCAATACCTTTGGGCTCATCTACTTGAGTACATCCGAGGAACTGAAAAAATAATTACAAAAATTATTAAGGCTTCTTTGTGACTACATTCCACCTCGGTTACGCGTGTGAATAACGTGGATCCGATTTCCACTTTAACGAATTATACATGAAAACCTTCATCGGCAATAGCTCATATATGGTTGAAAACGGCACAAAAACCGTTCAGTAGATTAGAGACAATCACGCGGCTTCAGTCGTCACGTGATGTGACCTACGGCCGTCCACAATATTATAGGCTTTCTAACATTTTAGCTCCAGTAATCTCAGGAACTAGGTTCCCTGAAAATGAAATAAACTCTTCGTTACTTATGAGTATAGACTAGCCGCGCGCCGCGGTCTTCCTCCTCCTCGTGAACGTAGCTTTCAGACACGATGGCTTTAAATCCAACCTATAGTTGTTAAGATTAACGTGTGCAAACAAGCAAATGAACAAAGCCCCTAAGCTTCGCTATGTACTCTCGGGTCCAGAGGTCAACAGCGCAGTGGGTAGCGATTGTAATGTTATTGTGTCCCGATGTAGGCTGGGACACGATATCAGACACGTGTCAGTTTAACAGATGCTGTTATCAATAGGGGCGTTGTTGTTAAACAATAGACAACAGTGCGTGCACCAGGAACGGACCTGCCACATAATCTAGATATCAATTGTAATTGCACTCCGATGCGATTACTGAATGCTCTTCGCAGGAAAACTCTGGTGCTTTTGGTTTCTGTCGTTGGACGTATTAAAAAAAGTATTTTTGTGAGAGTTTAATGCCATCCACGCTTAGCTAGTCAATTTTCATATGTGTTGAGATCCACAACTAAACGAAACCCTCTGAAGTGTCCTCTGCGACTCATCTGACCCAGACCATAACGACGATCTATCATAAATACAGAAGACATAAGACAATACACCTATCTTTACAGGAGACATAAGACAATACACCTATCTTTACAGGAGACATAAGACAATACACCTATCTTTACAGAAGACATAAGACAATACACCTATCTTTACAGGAGACAAGACAATACACCTACCTTTACAGGAGACATAAGACAATACACCTACCTTTACAGGAGACATAAGACAATACACCTATCTTTATAACAAAAGCATTGGGCTTGGCCAAAAATTTGATCCTTCACCGGGCATTGTCCGCCGTGTAACGGTATTGCAAGATTATAGATATGTACGTTGATACTCGTACGTGAATGTTACAGGCAGAGATTTTTTTGCATACAAGTATCTATTGTATAAATATATATATTGTGTCCCGCTACAACAATAATGTACTACAGTAAGTAGTCAGAGAAGCTGGAGCATTAAAAAGTAGCCTGTCCGTCCAGCAGGTACCCAGGTAAGTGTAGATTGCAGGAGGTAAGACAAGTCTTATATGCAAATCATGCGTCCCGATAAAGGCTCTTACCAGTGTTTTCTGGTCCAACGAATATGAAGATGCTCACCTTAACGAGGTAGGCGACATGACCCTTGACCAGCGCGTCTGGTGCGTGTATCCAGTTCCTGCCGTTGGGTGTGCCGTTCGCTTTACCCTTGCCCTGCCAGAACAGCAGGTTGGACATTCTGAAACAAAGAAACAAATACATGACAAATCGATCATACAATCATACAAATAAATACATTACAAATCGATCATACAATCGATACAATCAAATCACGAGCCTCAGGTAGTTTTTCTTCAAAAAAACTTGGAATAGAAAACACTTCTAAAGCTCTACGCCTCGTGCCCATCTTTTCCGCCTAGTCGAATTTCGGCTATCTACGGCGGTCCCGGTAGATACTTACTAGCCAACTGCGTAGAACGTGTTATATTGAATAAGTGCACCTACTATTTGCTCATTATTCCCATGGAAATTGGAAGTAACACAGACGTAAAGCGATACAAATAGTAACGCTGACCAGATGGGCGGTGGCCTCATGGTACAGTAATGGGATGGATGAGAGAAAGCTTATAACAAGTATCTAGGCTTACAATTAGGTTTGCAGACTATGTTTATGACAGGTCAACAAAAGTCTAAGACAATTTTTACCAGACCTGAACGTATGCTGTGAACGCGAAGAGTAGCCCAATAGACCGTCGAATCGAACGAAGGTTTAGGGCGAAAAGGGGTCCGACCCGTGCACTCCCGCAACAGTCTTTAGACCAGGAGCTACGCAATTTAAAAAACACGCGCGGCGCAGTAATCGCAGTGTCATCGTGCGTAACTCGTGTTATATTAATATGCCACGTGCACACAACGTCTATAACGCAATAGATACCGGCACCGCTTACGTAAGCCGATACCCCGCCGCTTTACAATTTGCTCACTAGCGCAGAAACGACGTGGGGAATTGTACCTGGCCCGCTCCCTCCCTACCCCCCACAGCCGTTACACTTCCGTCCAGACTCAAGGACAAGGACAGGAGTAAACCTTACGGCTCAGACAATGCGTTCTCCAGTTTTGTCCGCAAGTGACATGTGTGTTAAAATTATATTATAATAAATTTGATATTATAAAGATACGTAATCGCCTGATAAACAAACAAAATTTTTCGGAAATTTTGAGAATAACTCAAAAACCATATTTATTAAAGGAGTTTATCAAATAAAACGAAGTAAAAGATACATTTTATCAGTCTTACTTGTTTGTGCGCAAATATTTATGTAGACGAGTAATTTATAAGACCATCACGGTTTTACACCCACCACTTTGCTCGTAAATTAGCGTATTTTTGAGTTATAACTCACATAATTATGATTAATTGCAACGTGAAAACCGCACTCATTAGTTGAAACACATTTTCCAAAATTACATATTTTGCCATCATAAGAAAATGTTTGTCCTTAACAAGAGTCAAGGATAATTCTTTAATTTACATATTTCTCGGTAATGTTAGACTACACTGTTGATTCTATATATTCCTTTCTAGTAAATGTTACCAAATATTATTCCTCTTGTATTTTGCTCCATTAACTATAAAACATAATTTAATCTTAATTAGTTATTAAGATTAGGTTTCTTGTATTGTTTGTATTATCTGTACAATATATTTGACATTAATAACACTTATTTTATTGCACACAATTGTCGATAGTTGTAAGCTCATAATTTTTGTACCCCCCTCCCTGCTTTAGAAAATTTACTTTCGAGTGTACTGGGTACCCCCCAAGAAATCCTGATTGTTATTATCTCTATTAATATTACTATTTATTTACTTATTTGGTATGATTTTCCACCATTCAACTTATATCATAACAAGTGATTCGCACTGGTTTCAATAACACGAAGTATAACAGATTATACACTTAAACCTACCTCGGGAACCGATCTATTCACTGGTGAAAACCGTATGAAAATCCGTTCAGTAGAATCCGTTGAGAAAATCTATTACATATAGACAACCTTTTAGGGACCCTGTTTTATAATAAGTATATATAATCTTACGATAATAATTTCCACTAAATTCAACTGCACTCTGTCCGTCGTCGTAAATTTTTTATCCTAGAACACGATCGAGGACACCGATCGGAAATAATTTTATATTATTACCACGTTTCCGATTATACTAGGACAGAAAGCGAAGAACATTATTACGACAAACTTCGCCATCAGCCGTGCCGGAGTTATGTGTATGTGTACAAATGAGAAAAAAAGAATATCAGCAATATAATGAGCGCAATGGAAAATCTACGTTACGTAAACGAACACAGTGTAACGCACATACTCGTTATTCACGTACTAACGGCCTTTTACGTTTCGCTATTAGGCAAAATAGGATGTTGGCACAAGTTTACGTGAAGATGGGAAATCCTTGCAAACCCAGTACGCTTTGGTAGTTATATTCGTGGACAAGCGCTGGATTTGTTAAAACCCTAGGTACCTTAGCTAGTTTAGTATATAATGGATGCAAGGCTGAGAATTTTTAATTCGTCTAGGACGCCAATCTTTACGATATACTGCAATCGGACAGCCAACACAAATCGCTTACTATGCGTTTCGAAGCACTCGAAGATTTGATTTGAAAATGGAATCATGATCAGCCATTTTTTTGTGTTCTAAACAAGAATGTTCAAATATTTTATTTGAAAATTCATGTCTCTTTTTGTCTTAAACAAGAATAGACAAATCTCCAATATTATTCATAAAATATGCTAAACTGTCGTTTGGCGTTCCTAGCAGTGAATGCAATAAAGCATTCTATCAGAAGATGCAATCAATAAGCATATCATTGAATACCTATGCGTTATAATGTCAGATAGCAAATGTGAAAAATTTAAATACACACGTACCTACAAGCTACACACAAATTGGTCCTTGATTATGTCGTGAGCTATTTATTGATACAATCAGCAATATACCACGCCACGGATTGTTGCTCTGTTGTTATTAAATCTATTTGTGTGTTGTGGATATATGGATTTTTACTCGAATGCACAGCGGAAAGGAGAGTTGTGTTTTTTGGCAGCTAAGTGTGTTATGCCCCACCATGGCCTTATCGTGGCGGTGGGGCTCAATACCTGGGGGTCCAGGCGAAGCCAATTGAGGCTCGAGGGGGATGCTCTTTGTACCACTCTTGAAAGATGAGGGGGCTAAATGATAGGAGCAGGAGACGCTCTTTGTACCCGTCTTATAAGAAGAGGGTCTAAAGAGCAACACTCGGAGGTGTTTTTGCATGGGGCAAGGGGCGAGAACGGGAACCTCACCCCATTCCATTATCGCAAAATTGACACCTGGTGCGAGGTAACACTTCTGTGGAAGAGGCGTTGGTCCCTTAGATGACTGACTGGCCGTCGAGGTGCCCTAATGATTAGTAGTTCCGGGGCACCTCAGATGGCACTGATGGAACTGACAGTGGTTTTTGTGGGTACTCACACACCACTGGGCCCCACCCAGTGCCAGTGAAGGCCCGTAAGCGCGTTTCCCCGAAGCAACAAAATAAAAGTGTCCAGTACAGCTTCATCGGTTACTATAAGACACACCGGCGACGGTCTCGGTGAGATACACAATTATCTGTATTGCTGTCTAGGTATATATATTTGTTACTTTTAATCACTATAGTGAGTAAACGTGTGGGTCAATATTGCTTAATCAAATATTGATCGAACCGTACTGACCCGGCGTATGTCTCGACGACAAACTAATTTAAAAAAAAAATGACGCCCATTTGTCCAAAATTGGGGAACAACACAAGCACAAGAAAAGAGTAGGGATTTTCCTTTATCTTCTGCATGGGGCCAAGGGAGTCCCTACCTTGTACACCTCTTGTTCACCAGGACACACTTACTAGTGAGCTCACTCGTCTTACAGTTAACGTAAGTTCTCTCTTACCCTTGACCTCTCACCTTCTTGCAGGCCTCCTGCCCTTGCCGTGACGGTTTATGCTGGTACAGTACATTCAATACTATACAACATTATTTTTTAAGTATTTTTAATTGGCCATCATTATGATATCTTTGACTTTATTTTCAACCTCAAATAATTCCGGCACTATGCATATTGTTCCCTTTATGGGCATTGAGGTAGACTAACTATACAAGTTAGTAATAAATATATGGCGCACAAAGAACCTTATGTACATAAGTATAAGGAGTATCCGATTAGGAGTACCGGAGTAGCGGAGTAGCGGAGATAAAAGAATTAAAATAAAAAACCCTACTGCTAACTGAATAGAAAAAACAAAGCTAGTCGCCTCTTCTACAGTCGGGCAATATTATATACTATAGTAGCCATCACAATGAGTTGGAATGGGCATAAAATACTATAATTATATGACCATCTAATGAACATTAAATCAAAGATTACAAATCAAATGTTTATTTTATTATTTTAATCGAGATTAATTAATATTCAAATGAAATAAAACTATAAAATACAACAACCCGCCATGATACACTGAGCGCCAATCAGAACGAATGACATCACGATAGATTAAATAAATATCTTGTTAGGAGTTTTTATTGATGCTCTTGTACGCTGAGGAACCGCTCACGATTATAGGTCGTATGTCGAATGTTTTCGAAGCATAAACTCGAAATTATTTCAACGGCGTCCAGTGTTTACACTCAGTTACTCCAAGGGGACGTTACAATCAACACAATGACAAGATCAGTCGCGTAGCCTATTACTACGTTAGAAAATGTTATTACTGATCAAGAGCAAGTAGATTTTTGTCAAGATTTTGAAAGTGTCTAGACTGTATTTTTTTTTCCGGACCGGAACTTCATGCTGTGGAAGCGAAGAAAAGCCCAATCCAATACGCTTCATCGGATTGCATCGGCTGTTTTCTTTAATTTTTGTTAGCAATCAAGTTTTTTACTCCATTAATTATTATTTTTATAGTACAAATTATATATATTTATAGAATCGTCACAAAATTTTGATACCACTAGAAGTAAAAAAAAAACAAAGTCAAGTCCACAAAATCTGACATATTGTTCCTTTATTATTTTTAATGTATCTTTTGGGTCACGCGTTATCAAGTCGAAAGTAACGATACCACATATAGAAAATCCGTCAATCCGCTCCGATTGTAGGAGGGAACAGACATCTACATACAGACGCTCGAACAATACATACTCGGAAAACTCTTTTTTTATTACGCCTACTTTTGGGGACACCCTATTGAAATCTTACCCAAAAGAAAATAGTAACTTATCGATAGTATCATTCTTTCGATGTGGAAACCATTTTGAATAAGGCTACTTCAGATGCCCTTACCCAATTATAATAAATACCCAATAACATAGAATATTAATATTTCAGTAGTTACCATGATAGGGTTCCCTTATGTTTAACTCTTTTCCGCGCATGATTTCTTTCTATTTCTATAAAAAAAAACCTAATAAAAGGGTAGGATACAATAGGGTCTTCGAATTCGGTTAGTGCTTACCCGAACTAACTATCGATCTGGTTAGCCTTTAGCTAGGCTAAGTCGACGGTTTAATTATCGGATTGATAGGGTATTTAAAAACAAGCCCATGAAATACCCCTTCAAGGGGGTTAAGTGGAACCGATCCCCGCTTCTGACGCAGGTACACAGCAATAAATAAAATTAGGGTTAAACCTTTGTTTAATTAACGCACATCTTCATGTTTCTTTGTTTTATTGTTCCTTTGTTTGTAGCAACAAAAACATAGGTAAAAGATTTTTTCCAAATGTTAAATGGGTTACAAGGTTTTCAGAGAATAATTAAAATATTTCAGACGAGATTTAAAGTCACATTGGTTTGCACCAAAGGTTAGATAAATTTATTTGTTTTCAACTTTTGTATCTGAATTAACATGATACCTACCACCTCAACATCTGCTTGGCTACCTATATGACTTCTACACCACAATAGTAAGAGGTAGTGCCATGCTGCCTTGCAGCGTAATTTAAAAATAAAACTCACGCTCACACGACACCGCCGTGGAGTGACAGCTGTGTAGTCGTTTTTTGCATATAGGCTATTGCCTATTGGAGTGTTTTGGACGACTTGGAGAGCCCAGAGGTGGAATCGATGATAAGAGGTGGAATATAGAGATACTCACAATAAACGCAACCATGGCAGCGTCCCTCGGTTTCACTCGCGTATCTCTGATCTCTATTGTTGGAAAGTAGAATGGACAAATATTTATGAGCCCGGGACATAGTTTAATGCTTCTAACTTAAAAAAATGAGGTACTTTCAGACTAACGTATGTACGAGTCCTGTTTCACCTCCTAAAGTTTTAGTGTATAATTTGGCCTCTGATATTCATGGGCGAAGCCGGGCAGGTTAGTATGGAAAAAAAATCTATGAGGTCATTATTGAGTCCATTAGAGCCTAAATGTATATATTTACAAATGTCTGTCTATGAACACTCTAAAATACGTGTACGTGCATCACACAAGAACTACGGAATAGAAATTGTTACGGCGTTCACAGTTACTAAAGGTCTAACTTAGAAACATGTACAATATGATAACTCACCAGTTTTTTTTTTCGCAGGGACCTAATACTGGTTGGCGGCGCTAGTCCAGCCTCAACAGTTCGACTGACTGCGAAGACTTTTTTTTCTTCAGGACTCACCAGTTAAAATCTAAGATGTATTATGGTCATCGTACATACTCGCCGTGCACCGCAGTGTTACTTGCGGAAATCTATCCTAAGGCAACCATACATTTTTTCGGAATAAAATCTAATTCTTATGTTTCTCCAAAATGTAATGTAATGTATATGTGTCTAAATTCGTTCAGTTAGTTTCGCATAAGTAAGAAGTTTTTTTTATAGTAATAGGGGAGTTAGAGACTTTTGAATACTACCAACCTCCATAAACATACGCATAAAATTATGCAGATATGTTGCCCTGCTTCCTCCATCCCCCGCAATGACCCACCGGAAACACACACGCAATGCGACGGATATGAGCGAGGTGTACCTCCCCGTGCGTGCCGGCCCAATTCGCATGCAACACAGTAAGGCACTACTAACCTCTTACTAAAGTAGTAGGAGATTGGATGACTTACCACGGTACAAAGTCGGGGGTAAAATTTAGTGACAAATAAACATCGAAACAAAGATTTATTTCGCTTTTTGGCTCATTAATATTAATGAGTGGCCGCCGCGCGCGCACCACCCCCCGCGGCACGCACTCGCCTCATATAGTCATGTCTCATCGTCCTGTCCCGTTAGCATTTATTATTTATACTGTTATGTTTACAATAAAAATCATAAATATGTAAGGATTGTTATATGCACTCCTCCCTGCCTACGCTATTAGGGAACTCAAAAAGCACTAAAATGGGCTACTGCATCATATGTTTACCATTCCCCATGTGCACCTAATATTATAAAGATCTATACTAATATAAAATATTATAAATGTGAAAGCAAATGTCTGTCTGTGACGTCATCACGGCAATACCACTGTAATGATTTTGATTAAATTTGGTATGCAACTGACTTGTTTTCAAAAATAAGGCTTATTGTTTAAAATCAACAAAAAAAGGACTGTAATGTGGGGATGAAATTTGTATGTAAAACATTTCATCTAGAGCTTTACTGTACACTGACGAAGTCGCGATTAACAGCTGTAACAGTCCATATGTGTATATAACTGCGAAATACCACTCACAGATTAATTTGTATGTAAATCATTTCATCTAGAGCTTAACTGTAAACTGACGAAATCGCGATTAACAGCTGTAACAGTCCATATGTGTATATAACTGCGAAATACCACTCACAGATTAATTTGTATGTAAAACATTTCATCTAGAGCTTAACTGTACACTGACGAAGTCGCGATTAACAGCTGTAACAGTCCATATGTGTATATAACAGCGAAATACCACTCACAGATTAATCAAAATATCTCAAAAGCTGTACTCTGTGTGTTTCAAAATCCTCCATTCGCGCAACTTTTCTAAAAGGGACGGGATTTTTTATCTACACGTAATATACAGATAGATGTAAGCCACAGGTATATACAAACTTTCAATTTTACATGTTGGCACAGAATTTCACCATTGGGATTTTCTAGAAAATCTCCAAGATGTTGCATCCACGTGGCAGACCTCGTCGCCGCGCGAGTCCTAGAGAAGATACGGCACTGTTGCCACTATTGCCAAATTCTTGCTTTTTGCGACTTTTCGCGGGCCGCTTCTAATCACACAATTGATAAAACTACATTTTAAGTACTCGCTTTAAGTGATAAAATTAAACAATCTCCTCAACATTCACATAAAGTTATAAAAAAAACTACAATCTGATTTTTTTTTAATTTTGAAAATTAGAAAAAGCTTGAGACTTTCCGTCGATCTGGTGTCGTGACTTTACCATGGAATAGTAAAAACTAGCGCCTTTTTGTTTTGATAACTCGTATATTTATGGAAATTAAATTTTATGTACTACTTTTATAAAAATTGTTTTATCTACGCATCCGCAATTCAAAAGTATAGTTTTTAAAGAATCTTGACCCTCATACATAGCTCATATATTGACCATGTATAGGAGTAAATAGTGTAACGTTATGAAGAGTCGATGTTGAGAAGTTGATAGAATTCCATAAAAAATATAATAAAAACAGTTCGTCGCTCGGTAAAGGTCATTGCCGTATTCATCCTTGACTCGATGTGCTTTGTGTATGTAAATTGATGACAAATATTTTACTATTTACTAACATTGATTGTTTGGATTGCGATGTAAATCGTTGCCGCTGTCCATACTGCAGACACAGGAGTGGCAGGGCAGGTCCAATAAAAGAAACGTTTTTGTGTAAAAAATGTCTGTGCTCGAAAGGAATTACCTTCTTGGTAACAAACTAAAATAACCAACATACTCAAAATTAAAAAAAAACTCATATAAAATTTTAAAAAAGCCGAGTTTTGCAGACACTTTACACTTTACCTCAATCATTCCCATGGTGGGCCTAAATACTTTTTAGTTAATATTTGAATATGGTACAAGTAGGTAGATCTATCCCAAATATATCCAAAAACGATGTGTTACGCAATTATATACATAAAACATATACAAGTACCTGCTATTTAATGTATATAGCCGAAATTGAAAATAATACATATTATTGCCAAGAAGTATTTTAGTATCTTAATGTATGTGATCAGTGATTTCACATGCAGTTGTAAACAAATAGTTGACCATTTCCGTCTGATTTTAATGTTGTTTCTGTGGTTTGTGCCAAGTTCCTTTAGCAAAATTATTAATAATAATTTCATTTAAGAATATCTGTGGAATTATTCCACCACGTAAACCAAGTCCTGTGCTAAGTACCGTAAGGACTGGTGTTACAGGTACTAGATAACGGAAACATATTTATTTAATATTCTTATAAATTTAAGAAATGTTATATATTTAAGATTTTTATTATAGAAATATGTAAACTACATATATAGAGATCCATGACCTATGCGGGAATCGAACCCGCGACCTGAGGCGTAACACGCGGTGTAACCGCTACGTTACAAACTGAGCCAGCCAGACGTCGTCTTAAATTTATTATTATATTTTAGCCAAAATTATTGTCACAACACTACGCAGCGATAATTATTGTCACAACACTACGCAGCGATAATTATTGTCACAACACTACGCAGCGATAATTATATTGTCACAACACTACGCAGCGATAATTATATTGTCATTTATCGCCCAACAGACGTCTTCCTACGCAACGCTACGGAGCTCGGTTGAGTGATGAACATAAATCGAGAACAATTAACATTTGAAATAGTTAAACACACGTTGAAGCATAGGCGCAAGTGTTCCATTGATTTTGGGTGGGCCATTTTATTTGCCAATATGTCAATAACAATGTAATTAAGTAGATTTTTTGGTTATAATTTTCAATACAATATAAAATATTTATATTTCATTAAAAATCTTGTAATGTTTTACGAGTAATACTTTATCGTAATCGGTTAAAAGGAAGAATCCTGCCCGTTTTTAGGTCACCTCTTGTCATGAAAACGAATGAAAATCTATTATTTGAAAATAAATAATAAATTTTCATTCTAAATAGAAGTTAATCGAAACAAGTAACAAATCTCTTTTTTATTATTATTCGCATTGATTAAATAAGTGGATCCGTACATTGCTACCTAAGTGGAATTCTTCTAAAGCGATCTTCTTCACCTAAATATTATTTAAAATTAACTAAACTATGGTAAAACTGAAGGACTACTGCGACCTCTAACGACACTGTTAGCTTTCTTACGTTAAAAATGAATGCAAGAATTTTTATTTGCATTATTATGATGCAAGATTATTAAATGTATTCGCAATTGCCGACTAATAATTAAAATATTCATGTTCGTACAAAATATATTTTATATTCCAACATGAATTATTTATTTGTTAATATAGGCCATGAGAAAGTAATTGAATATGATGACTTTAAATTTACAAAAATAAAAGAGACACAAATTTGTCGACAGCTGTTGCTTCTTTTTATTTCTGATGTTTTAATGTATGAGTAAAATACAAGTCTATTTTTCATCCATAACAAAAGAAATCATTTAAGGGGTTCTGAGTTCATTCGGGGGTAATTGCCTAAGCAAAGATATCACTAAAAAACCCCTGCAACTGACGCTAACAATACTTTATTAGTTACATACAAATATAACGATGAAACGTAATTCATTAATACCCTACGTATACCTTCAACTAACGAAATGAACGGTGGTTAGTTAAATTGGCATGTCTATAATTATCTAATATTAGAATTTAGAGAAATAAATCGAGTTCATGTTGATGTTTTTGATCATGTACAGCTCGTTAAGACAACTATGGACCGATCTATTTTATTATTCATAGCGTTCAGGCCTTCCGCTATAAAGGGCACGATGTCAGTTTCTCACGCCCAAATACTGGCATTACTTTCACTAATGTGTGACGGGTTAAGGATGTCGTTAAGAAGTTGTATCCTTCTTGGTAGTGACAGTTTTAAAACTACAGAACAATCAAGAAACAATGTGAGTTAATACGTAGGTTTGTCAGTATATGTGACATTTTTGAATTCGAAGCGATCTCCTTTCATTGAATCAGGGATAATTGTGCATCATGACATAATGGCTGTTAGAGATTATAATTTTTGCAATGTATTAGTCACAAGAAACATATTTGAATTCCGAAACCGCCGACCGCCTTGTGCTGTCGCGCGTAATTTTTTATGATTTTTTTAAACGAACTCATATCACAGATTTTGCCCATTGGGCTCTATGCATTCAGAAACTCCTGGCCAGAATGTGATGTATCATGAAACATTAGTAGGATGTTTTGGGACTCTAGCCCAATTATTTTTTGCTTTTTTTACGTGGCACTGCGACGCATGCCGCAGCTGGTGCGTAACAATTTATATATAATAATCAAATGCATATTTACATTAATATTCGTTTATAGAACTTTATAGAAAGAATGATAAAAACAACACGAAGAATTTTATAACAATCGAACGTCATTTCTTAATCTACCTTCAAACGGCATTTCTATGATATGTGCAGACCACCAAATGGTGATACACAAAGTAAATTAAATTTATAATTCCTATAATTTCAAAATATTTCTTCTTGAGTATCATGATAATAATCATTATATCACGGTAATAATAATTATATCGAACTCTGTTTTGTGGGCGTACAAAGAGAAATGATTGAAAAATATTGTATTAACGTCTAATAAAGTGGAAACCACAGTTGTGAAAGTGTAATTATTTCATGATGGACTCGTCAACGACATCTAACGGTATAGTATTTATATGCATGATACAGAAAAAGGAAATTGTATTAAAACTACATAAAATCAAGCTTACCTTTGCACTAATTCCGAGCGCAGTTCATCCGCAAGCATGTTCTATAAATTATATATTTCTTTATATTAGAACTCTTATCACCACTGCTGACAGTACGTTTTTGCTTAACACTTGCTCGAGATACGACTTTTCATAAAGCGAGCTATCCAACTAGTTCCGTACTTAGTACGGGCTGATACGGCGGCAGTGGGCACACTGATGCAAGTGTTCATTCACACTTGAATCGACGTAAGGATGTGACAGTGGGTAACATTGTCGATGATTTAGGCTATTCAAGTTTTATTGATTACATAATAAGGATATTATACTTTAACTAATAAGGAAGCACCTATGATATAATCCGATCTTTAGTCTCAAAGGAAGTATTTAAATTACATACTGATAATTGACTCTAATATTACGCTACACTAAATTTGTAATAATAGAAATTTGTTCTCTCTGATCTTCGAAACTATTTATAAAACTCTCTATGTTAATATTGCTAAGTTTATTATACATTAATATTTTTTATATTTTACAGATTACTGGATAACATTTTAAAGTTATACTTCTTCTGGCGCATTATGGAAAAGTGATGAGAGTAAATTTTTCGATGCGCGCGCACACCTTCATGAAAAACAGTCATGACAATACCTTTTTTACTGTCGTTTTTTTCTACAAACGTAGAAAAAAAGGCGGAAGATAGTTTTTAAAACATTTTTATTTGTTACGCTAATAAAGTATAATTTCTAACGCGTGTACATAAGTACACACACACTTTTTTATATTGTATATTGTTTAACAAATATCAACTGGGTTTGGGTTTGGATAGATAACATACAGTTATGAGGCTGATTGCCTGCGGTTCATTATATTGTATCTAGACCTCTGTTTTAACTAAAGTAAACGTTGAACAAGCAACGAGGTTATACCTTCTGGCCTATTTTTACATTTTAATTAAGTGTTCATTAATTATCGATGTCACAAGACAAATTACATCGTTTATACTCTAATAAGTATGTATTCATTCATTTCATAGTGTATGTTAATGTCAAAATATTCCATAAAAAATTAAACCGCTGTTAACAGTATATTCTATAAATATTTCTATAAAAAAGCATGAGTTATTTGTCAAAGAATTCGGACATACATTTTCGTCTTTGTTCGCGATATTTACATGCGCAATGTCTTTTTCTCCTTGGTAAATGGTTGAGCTATTCATTAATGTATTTACATACCAACATGTTCCTTTTCATCCATTTTTTGTGTTACATAATTATTTACACGTTTAATGCGTGCAGTCATGTATCTTGTAGCGTAGTCATTATTTGTGTAAAAGATAATGTATTTTTTATAAAGTTATAATACATAACACAACATAACACTTAAGTACGTATTATGAAGTATTACGGTACTATACATTTAACTCCAAAATACTATTTTGTCATTTTCTTTGGCATAGAGAAATATGTATCGATAGTCGATAAAAATATGTTCGGGCAACAACTCACATAATAGGTGGGATATTTACCAAGTGATCCTTTACCTTAGTGCAGGCAAAACTAGTGATAACCAGAATCTATCTCAACGTACGTAGTCTGCAAGTGACTATGACATTTATTAACAGAGACCCAAAGTGAATAATCACTTGCATTCTTTTTGTTTTATAGTATAAATAGCTTAGTATATATTTAAATATTTTTACTGTGAATAGCTTTAATGTCTTGATAAATGTTTAGAGTTAAATAAACGTTATATCTTTGTTACAAGCGTTGGGTACCTATGTTACTGATAGCTGTTATGAGCTATACGTAAATTGTAAGGTACCTAACAATTATGAAGAAAATATTCTAAATTGAACAATTTCTTAATAAAGAAAAAAAATCTGCTCCAATGACATAGTCCAAACCGACTTTTAATAATTTGTTGATTCTCGCTCGTATACTTTTTTCTGCACTAATATATAAATGAATTAATGACCTAGAAAATGGCATAGATAGTAATGGTACCTACATGTTTCGATTGTTATTTTTTTATTCCTACCGTTTCATTTTCACCATATAAAACGCAATTTTTATAAGAGAACATTAAACGAGGACACGTAAATCTCCTTGTTGTATAATCATTTGAATATTAAAACGTGCATGTCACTATTGATTT
>JAFELO010000318.1:312995-325198 GCA_017140195.1 Eumaeus atala | reverse complement strand
TTTGTACAGTCTGTGGAGGTTAATTTGATTTAATTTTTTTGTTTTATTCTCCTTATCGCCTATGGTGAAGAGTAGATTTTTTTAAGCTACGTAAGTTTTCCTTTACACATTTGACTTGAGTAAGTATTTAATCGAAACAGCAAGTGACATAGCATAGTGAGCTTACTTGCGAACACGATTTTGTAACAGAAGCTTTTTTAAAAAGAATCTTTAATCCATGAACATGTATGATAGCAAATTACGCGTATTTATATTGCTAACAACTGCTATTTTTGCAATTTACTGCAGCCGTTACTGGTAGTCGATCTGTAGATAAGTACCTGCACATTAACACGACTTTTTATGTGAGATTAACATCAGTACAACGATGGAAATACCGGTAGGAATATTCCAAGCGAATATTTTGTTTTATAAATATTTACGTCATAGCTATGTTAATGTTTTTAGCTTCGGCTCACGAATGGTCATGTCTCGGGTACTATTCCGATAATCACATTAAGCTTAGTAAAATAATATCAAATTGTTGTGCGGTAGTTGGGCGTGAAGTGTTTACACGATATCTAAAAATGGATAATAATTGTGGTTTCAATTGATCCTACAGAGGCTACAAACACTTTTACGTAAATATCATAATTACTAAAGGTATATTTAATTACATACTTTGTCAATTATTCAGAATATATTTATGATGAGAATAGTTCTTATCGATAAGCTCAATATTGACAACACTTGGGCATGAAGTTATTGAAACCAGTTCTGTGGGTTTGTTTGTATATACCTACGATTTTGCACAGCTGTACGCTCTACGCTTAGTACCTTCTTCGTGATTTAATTTATTTTATAAATATTAACAGGTTTACGGCGAAATTATCAATATTGGTTATTTATATTTATGACCTGTTCACAGTTGATAACATATACCTACGTGCGGAACGTCGGCGTAACGCTTTTAACTGAAGTTACGTTTCCTGGATGCCTTCAGAATCATGTTTGTTCTAAGGAGTAAACTCCAGTAGTGTGTTATTCATATTTTAGTTTCTACTTTATATTTGGCTACATAATATATTTCAAATAGAACTACTAGCTACTTCGAACTTACGCGAAGACCGGTGAAGAGCAAACGGAACAAAGTTAGCGATTAGGCAGTGGGCTCTGCATTGTTTAGTCCGTAACAATGTATAGACCGTAATGGATCTAAAGGTTTTTTTCCTTGAAGGCAGCATGCACTGTTTCATATACTTTTTAGATGCGAAATAAAAATAACTAAGTAAGTAGGTACTATAAACCTCATTCTATCTCTCTCACAACCAACTTAGTAACATGCGACAATAAATGTTCTCGTATATTAGCACAATTTTAAATTTGTTGGTGTTAATAAGTTCAGTATAGGGCCAGGAGTGCTACTAAAACTGTATATATAACGAGGTATCTACGCTCGTGCCAGGAAGAAGAATCCTGGGACGGCTGCCTCTATTTTCAATAGACATAGATAAGAACTACCTTGTCGACTAAACAATATCGCTATTAAATCGTTCGTTTAAGCACTACAGTGCCACAGACATCAATACACACATTCACGGAGCTAAGTCGTAATCCTGGACCTCAGGAGATTTATGCGACACAGCTCATGGTAAAAAATCACGTATCGATCGAGTTGAAACAAACCGAGTAAAGTAGGAGCCCTTCCTCATGTTCCACATTTGAAAGCTTTCAGTACGAACATGGCAACAGAGTGCATAAAAAGTAAGTGATAAAGTATAGAAAAAAATATCAAGGCTACCAATCGAACGCTACAAAACACGTTCTACCAATAAAAAATATAACAACAAACGTTCCGAGAAGCGTCTACAGCGGAGATATCTTCAAATGGCACCTCTATTCGGATTTTCCCTGTGTACGCAATTTGCGCATGTGCTATACTCTTCCTGTCTACAATGAGTAGGTACAATGCAAGAACACGACGCAGCCATATAATAGCGTATAATATATGCATAATTTATATTTAAAATTGCATTATATTCAATAAACTGTAATGTTAAAATTTAGCGGAACAGGCGGTGCTTTTTTATAGCATAAGGGGATAAACGAGAAAACGAATCCTTTTGTGACTACCGACGCCCATGGAAATACGCACGATTGTTACGCAGATGCAGATGCGTTACCCTCCTATCACCTCCCCCCCGCCAATGGGCTACCGGCTACTCACAAACTGCACGATGTGCGACGACGACGTTGTCACTTTACGCTCGTATCAAGTGAACGAGAGGTAATTCCTCGATCATGCCGGGGCAATTCCGTTGCATAGGAGGATGTAGTGTCGTGCACCTTGCGTGGCACTACCTCCTCCTATGCAGCATGTCACTAAATATTGCTAAATGCTCATGCTTCAATTTATGTTTAAATTATATTTTAAATAAATTTAGCTGTTAATAGATACAGGCATTTGAACGCAGTTTTAGCACAAGACATCCAAGGAAACCACAATCCCTTGACAGTAACTAATACCAATGTTGCCACTTGCATTAGAAATTAGTTCCACAGTTTCGCGAGATTTTGATCTTATTTGTCGGGGTTTGAAAATCAATTTCATGAATTTTTCAAATCGGCGGTTTCAATTTTTTTTCACAGGAAACCATGACATCGCCTTCCCTGGTACCTTGGTTTTATTTTTATACAACTGACGCATATGTACGCAAACTTCTTAATAATTCAGGATTAACGAAGTAAAGATAAGAACATGAAAAGTATGCAGTAATCTAAGTTTCAAAGTCAGTATTGTGCAATCCATTACCCAAGTCCAGGTCCTAAATGTCGTGAACTTTGTATCTATGTTTAGAATTACAAGTCTATGACTCAGAAGAACGCTCCCTTACGTCAAGTTTAACTCGACTGTGTACCTTATTTCAACAGAGTTAATGCAAAAGTCGACAAAACGTTACATTTGCAACGATTGCAAAGGAAATGCTTTGAAATGTCTTCATCGATATAGAAATAGGATCACATTCAGCTTTTTCTTCGTAAGTAACTAAGTAGATAGAGAATTTATATTTTATATTAAAAAAAAGAAAAGAATCACATCTCCATTTCTAATTTGATCCATTTTTATATATAATCTCTGGTAACTGCCTACGCTCACAAATATATATATATATATATAGATTTTTTTGTAGAATAGGGGGGCTAACGACCATTTGGAGCCTTTTTACGACTACCGACGCCCATAAACATCCACATAATTACTATGCATATGCGTTGCACTCCTTTCCCCTCCCGATGGGCCACCGGCTATTCACAAACCGCACTTAACGCGACACTGAAGATGTCACTTTACGACGGTATTATCTGAGCGAGAGTTACCTCCCCGGTAGTGCCGGCCCAATTCCGTTGCATAGGAGGATATAGTCTCATGCACTATGCATGGAACTACCTCATCCTATGCAGCATGCACTACCGCTTCCCATAGATAGACGTGAAGAATTACATTAATGTAAATACATTAATGTAATTCTTCCAACTTTGCGTACGTGGGAATTATTTAATGGACATAACAATTCCCACCGAATGATCATTCTACAACCTGGGCTGACCTGGAGGTCCATCGAAGTTATAAAATAATCAAATGATTATTTTAACCTTTCGATGGTGGAACTGTTGAATAAAGGGAAATCACATTGTGTATCAACGGAATTCTTTGAAGTTCATTCCAAAGAAATTCATGGTGGCTACAACGATCAAAAAACGGACTGTCCACTGCAATGGATCTTTGAAATGTTTGTGAAACGCCTGTTTTATGGCCAACAGGAGCCAACTGGCGAGCTTTTTGTTAGATATATCGCTTGGTTATCTTTAGCCAAGGCTTGCTGATCAATAGACGGTACCGAACTGAGATAGCAGTTAATAACCGCACTATAAATCTAACCTAAACGAGCTTATTTCTAGAGCCAATCAAACTCAATATTATGCTTGGAAATCGCAAGACTTTTACGAAATCGCGTCTTTGTTCTAAAACGTACCTTAAAACAAAATGGTTTAGGTACAAAATATATAAATACAAGGGAAATGTTAATGAGAAACAAAAGTGAAAGTCATAGAATTACATTTCAATTATAAAACAACCGAAACGAACGCACTCTGACATTAGCGTGGTTATAATGGCGTATCAATACTTGCAGTTGCAAGGTTTTTGTCCATGGCGACTGCTGATATCATTACGATTTACTACAGCAAATAGTCTATTACCTAAAGACCCCCATGAACCGTCCAAGCATCTAGTTCTCAATTAAAATATATTCTGTAACTTCCACTACTCTACTTTTAGTTATGATTTTTTTATTTTTTATTATTATTAAAAAATAAAATTAAACCGATTTCATAAATAATAAACAATGCACTGAAATGTTGAGAATAAACTAAATCGAACATTTAGTGCCTGTTTCGCCGGTCTCAACTATACGCATGATTGCGAAAACAAATGTCAGATATATCACGCATTTCGATTCCGCCGGTTACGACTTGAAGAAATTGCTAAGTTAAATTTTGCCTCTTACCATATTAGTTCACGGTTCGACTAGTCAGTCTAGTTTTTAGTTGTATGATTACAATTTACAAAAATTACGCTCTCGAGTTCTTTACCATACCTAGCATGAACATAGCGGACATTTTAATGCGAACAAGCTGTAAATATGCGAATTCTTACTACATATTTTTGTTTTATAAATTATTATAAATCTTCTATATTTGAAAATGTACAAAAAGTTAGCACAAACAATTAAAAACTAAAATTATTTCAATAATTAATGGTTAAAATTATTTTAAAATTAGGATGATACAATAATTAATCAATTTCTAAATGCATTAATTATGTTTTGTCTGTATACATTTGTTAGTTACAAAAATAGTTTTATTGTAAAATCATTAAAAGTCTATGGTGGAACCATTGATTAGCAAAAAATATTTGTAAATCAATGGTTGGAACCTAAGCATTTAGGTGATGTTAGTGCTACGTCTTACCGAGCGAGATATCTTAGTGGGAAGCGGTGCAATCGCTAATAATTATCTGTATGTGAAAGCATGGACCGATGTTATAAGTTACTGTGCCCTAGGGGGCGTTGTGGACCTATGGGCGCCCTATACTATCAATAAGATATTTAGTAATAGGTAGTGCCGTGCTGCAAGTGGGCCGGCACTGCTGTAAAGTGACAGCTACGACCTCGCGATTCTTGTGTATTGTGATTGGCCCATTGGAGGTGAGGAGGAAAGGCAGAAATCTCCATGAGAATAGTGCGATATCTATGGGCGTCGTGGTAAAGCGTCGTGGTAAAGCTCGTTTGCCCCCATACACTATAGAAAAAACAATGCAAATAGATGCGTGTCTTATATCACGATGACACGCGTGTACGTGCTCATCATTGAGTCCTGTCATCACATCTTGTGTCAGTTATAAATATTAAATTTAAATTGGTGGATCTTGCCTTCTCATCATGTTAATCTTGTCAGACATTTGAGATTCCTCACCATGTTTTCCTTCAACGCCATTAGCCAATCATTTCCATATTTAATCGCTTTGACATACATACTGACCGATAGGCACAACAATATATAGCTGAGATTTGTAACGTAACCGTATCTGCTCTCGTCTTATCACGTCTAGGTCCTAATCACAAGTCTTTTCAATTAAAAATATCAAAGGGTATATAGACTTATTGATGTCTTAAGTTCACGTGAATGTTAGTCATTACAATAAAACTACTTTTACGGATTTTATCCATACCATGGTCATGGTCCCGGGTGGACTGTCCTGGTTGCTGTGAAGCTTCTGAAACGTCGGGCTGGTGAAATAATTAAATAAACCGCGATAGAATCCGTAAAAGTAGTTTTACTATATAGACTTACTTAATTTTATGCAAACCTAGAGCAATCTCTATGTTAAAACAGATAAATCTTACCTAAACTAACTTAACTTATGAACGCCCAGGCCGAGTTTCAATAGTTTTTGAAAACACCTCCCCTAGTTTGAAATTTGGAATAGGTTGCATACGAAAAAATAGGAAAGAATTCATTCGAAAAATCATGACATATAATTCTATTAAATAACGTTGTTACATAGAAGGGTAAGGAAGTGTCTTTTTTGTAATTTTTTCTGCCATTGCACGTTGACAATTCACATCCCATTGAAGGTATGTGATGAATATCCCATGGAAGATACCTTCCATAGATATTAAAGTTCTTGACTATAATAATAATAATAATAATAATAATGTTGAAAAGAGCCATCGGCGTGGGACATAGAGTATACGAGTGTTTGGGCAGACACTCGTGCACTCTCTCTCTATTCCCGCAGTTTCCTATTCTGATGAGACAGCAATCCGATACGACCGGAGAGAAATCAGGCGAAGGACACCGGCCTTCGCCTGATTTCTTAGCTTAGCTTAACTAAAAGACCCGAATACGTGTAAAGATATTAAATGATTATTTATTTTATAAAGAGGTGGTGTCACGCTGCATAGGAGGTGGTAGTGCCATGCATAGTGGATGACACTACATCCGCCTATGCAACGGAATTGGGCCGGCACGACCGGTAAAGTACCTCTCGCTCACTTGAAACTGGCGTAAAGTGACAGCGTCGCTGTCGCGTTTCGAGCAGTTTGTGAATAGCCGGTGACATCTTGGGGGCGAGGGGTTTACAGGAGGGCAACGCATCTGCGTAACAATCATACGAATATCCATGGGCGTCGGTAGTCCTCAGAAGGCGCCGATCGCTCGTTTGCCCTCTTAGGATATAAAAAAAGATTACACCCAGTCGCTCTAACGCAAAAATCAAAAGGTTACCTATCATGCCCTTGCTTGGCACGCAAAGCCACGGATACCGCCTAGTTAAGTGCCGAGGTCAATCCTATATAGATATAGAATTTGGGTCAATTTATCCAATCATCTGATCAAAGATCTTGTGGCGGTCCCTGGCACCGTGTGTACGGTTTGTAGTCCCGTCTCAGCTATAAATAGACTGAAAAATGCTCAATGGTTCGAGTTTCCCGCCGTTTTAAATGTCAATCTTGTAATGCATATTCTATTGGCGATGGGCCATGTACGGTGGAGACGGTGGTCTAACGTTCTTCCAGATGGAGGAGCCGGCTGGAGGATTGCTCGACTTTCAACAGAATCATTCAAATGGGACGACGACGTCTGTGCGTAACTGGTTTAGGCTGGATACGAGCGGTGGAAAGAATAGAGCATACTAATTGGGAATTCTAAAGTTTATGTCAAGAACTTCAACGAATTTAGTCAGTACCGTAGCTGAAGAGCATGGTTTGCGATATAGGTATCTTGTGAGATAGCCAATTAGACTGGACAATAGAGATATCCCTGTTGCAACACTAATTTAGACGAAATACAACTTGTTTTGATTATTTTTAAAATAACAGAAGGAGATACGAATAAAGCGCCTCATACAAAAACATAAAAACTTTAATGGTGGATAATAGAACCTGTAATTTACAAACTTCGCCGGGGAAGTTATATAACGCATGATTCACATCGCGAATTGCACGCAGCTCTTCAGGTAAATTGAATAATTATATTTGTAAATAAATTCGACCCACTTACAGGGATTGCAACACATCACAGTTTGTACAAACTTATGATGAGCGTCATTTGTAATTATAATATTTTGTTATCAAATATTTTGACACAGTCTCGTGTCTAGCGATAGGCAGGCGATACTTAATTAGGCCAAAGGTCAAAAATAATAATAGTGTCGCACATTTTATCGACTTTCGTGATAATATACATTATTTGAAGAGAATCGTGAAGTCGATATGTTTTTTAACCTTTATTGTATTTAGGTATCATATATATCTTCATTCCGTTATCTTATATAATTCAAAACTTTTTGATTTTTAAAGCCATTTAATCAATAACAGGAAAAGGCAAGGGATATTATCGTAAACAAAAAAATACAAATACGACTGCGTAAAAATTTTAATCATACTTTGTTTTTAGTTCTTTTATATTTTACGCAGTCGGTTTTTTAAAACTTAGTTAGCAGTTCATATTGAATAGTTTTCAGCTCATGCTGATGATATGATAAACAACAAACGATAAGCCTCGTCGTCAGCAGCAGTCGAGCTACTTTAATTCCTTGTCACGTATTTCATAGCAAAATAGTTATACTGCTCCGCGCCCACTGCTCTCCCAAAAGGCCGCGCTTTCCAGAGGGAGATGATTGTAAGTAAAGTTAAGATCTACTTACTTTGTCTTATGCATTTACCTGCGATTCGCCCCGGCTTCTCCCGTGAAGAACACCGTGAATCACTCTAATTCTCTTGCGAAAACGAATGAAAATAGGTTCTTTCTCGTACATGAACTCATGGTGTGGAAGCGAAAAGAAGTCCAATATAGCTTAATCGGATGCGTATGATTGCTCGTAGGGCGTCCCCCACTCTCCCGCAGATTGAAGCGATGCGTCCCGATATGAGAATGTTTATAATAGCTAAAAATATATTATCATGGCGGTCTCTCTGTACCGCGGGGTTCGTAATCCCCTCACTCTGATGTCGGGGGCAGCTCGCGCTCGTTGCTTCGATGGCCTGGGGCGCTGATGTGAATGAATGACTCATGGAAAAGATCATGTATGGGAGGCCCGTACCCCCCCTCAGACGGGTGAAAGAAAATTCGTTTTTATAAAATCGATCTATATGTGTACGATTTTCTCAAAGTCTAAGTCCGCGATTATATTAATAGCGATTTTATTATTTTGATCAACTTTATTTAAACAATATTTAATATCCTGTGTCGCTACATAACAGGTCTAATTATTTTCTTCCGTCTTCGCTCATTCATAACAGCTGAGATAATCTGTGGGAGCGTGATATTGCCGCAAATCCGTCTCGATCTCGTTTGTGTTGTTGTCAGCAATTAAGATTGTGTGCACTCCCACGACCCGTAAAACGCGACTACGTTATTGAATCAACGTTCCATTTTATAGCACTTGGCTCGGATAAGCGAGCCATTTAATTTATTTTTCTTCCAGCATGTTCCAGAAAGTTCTCTGCAGGATGATCCTTGCATGAGTTATACTGCTGCTACATTCAAGACAATATACCTATTTGTTACAAGTAAACGAACTGAATAACATAGAACATATATGAATTATATATATATATATAATAACTGAAATATCAGCGATCATAAAATATGTTGGCATTTATGAAACCAAAACATGCAAGACATTCATGCATTTAATGGTCAATGCACTTAAATGATGATAACGAAAGACAGTGTATATAAGGAAAAATAAAACAAAACAAAACCATTTCAAGTAATGCTCACATTGAAAAAGGTACGCGCATTTCGTTCTACGTCGTATTTAAAAGTAAATTTAAACAAGTCTAACTCCACTCTCGAGAATTGTTTGAAATCGATCTAGGTCATATTCAAGATTTCATTCTATAGCCACTAGCATTGTTGGTCTTAAAAGCATTTAACGGCGTAAGTTTTCGCTTTGTTTGCCTTGTTTCTAGCCTAGCTAACAAAACTACTTTTACGTAGTTATTTCACAGCAAAAAAGTATTGTACCTACTCATGTCATATGGTGCAGAAACAGATAAAAGAACTACTTATGTTGAGATAATAATACCCTTTGTAAAATATGTCATAGAGGGATAGAGCAAAATAGTGTTATCATCACACTATTTTGTTTCATGGTTCGGGCCATGAAGCGTTTAAATTTGATCTACGTCATAAATGATACGACCTGTCCAAAAGTAAGATGTGCAGTTATTACTGAACTAGTCCAAACATTATTTATAATTAAAAACCTGATAATACAAATTATATATGTATGTATAATTTAATAACATTAAATTAAAGTGCACCAACTGCAGTTTGTGGCCTTACATCTTTGGAAGATTCTTATTAAAAGAATAACATAGGTGAAGAAAGACGAGTATATCTGCGTGCAACGTGCGTTTTTTTTTCTTTTATTAACTCTGTCATGAGATTGTAAAGCCTATCTTATTTATATTGAAATATGAATAAAACACAAAGAAACAAATATAGAATTATGAAATAAAAATATTTTGAGAATGCGTTTTTTTTCTATTAAAATAATTATTAATAGCGATGTTGCGCGTTTTGTTTCTGGCATCAAGCAAGCGTTTTGAACGTTTCCAAACGCATACTGGACTATGCCAAGATGGCGGTTGCACAAAATGGCATACCATTTAAGGTTAAAAGTGAAAGAGCCGCATTCTATTGTTCTCGTAGTTATAAAATTAACGTTTGAGACATAGGATGCATAAAGATAGGAACCAAATTGTGCACATAAATTAAATAATTATTGATGTGTTCATCGTAAAAACTTTTTTCCAATATTTTTTTAATTTTAGTATATTTATCCATTAGAATTGACAGTTGAGTTTATAGTGCATGACACTACATCCTCCTATGCAACGGAATTGGGCCGGCACTACCGGGGAGGTAACTCTCGCTCAGATAATACCGTCGTAAAGTGACATCTTCAGTGTCGCGTTTCGTGCGGTTTGTCAGTAGCCGGTGGCTCATTGGGGCGAACGAGGGCGACGCATCGGCGTAGTAATTATGTGGCCGTTTATAGGCGTCGGTAGTTATACAAAGTCTACGATTTTTTGGTCCTTAACTTTTAAATAAATATCTTATGAATAAAGCAAACCATGTTTTGACCTCGAATTGCATTGCATCTTTAAGGCTACTGGCATGAGGTCAGAACTTAACATGTTAACAATTATGATCATTATAAGCTATAATAATTATGACCCAACGTCGCTTAGCGAAGTAACGCTAAATGACGCACATTTAGCAATTATTGAGGTCAACACTGCACACTGAATTATTATGTATTGACAAAATATTCATTTTTGACCCCTATGATGTAGTAATTATTTGGGAGGATATTTAAATCTATACCTTCTTTTCTCTTTTGTAATGAATATCCCAACTTTACTTTCTTACTACTACTATTTTAAAGATACACACTTGCAATATGTAAAATCGTTTCAGAAAATTGGGGTCAGCATTTATTTTTCATGATATATATTCCTTCACGTGTCGTGTGTTATAACTTGTGACCATATTGAAAGTGAAAAATTGCTCTAGCGCGCAGTACTAGTATCCAAAAATAATAACGGCCACTTTCATGATTCTATTTATCAATGCATTCGGCTATTGAAGATATAATTTTGACATATCATGTAGTGAAGAACTTATGTCAAAATTTTATCTTCTGTAGCTGTATGGATTTCCATAGAGATAATATAGATAGAGACATTGCCGGCTGGAAATGCGACCGTCAAAGCTGAAAGAGATAGCTAATGTAGTACACTCTCTGTGTCTCTTTTTCCACGATCCAATCTATTTAACACATCACACTCAACGTAATGCGCATGCGAGATTAGATAGACAAAGATAGTATTGCTTTCTCATCTTCCTTTTCTATTCACCGGGATGGCCTCGCCATATAAGGGAATATGGCATCCCTTCTCTGTGTATATTACGTCTATGCTATATATAGTCTAAGCCCAAGTTGCGTTTTACCGTAAAACAAAGAGCATAAGTCAAACACTGACTAACTGAGCTAGACAATTAGGTACAAGCAAACTGAATAGCTGTTGCGACATGCACAATAATGTCTAGGTCATCCCCGTGTTCGCGCAGCGAGTATAGCACGCGACTGCGGCTCGGTGCTGTATTTACAGTATTTACTACTGGTACCCCGCGGCTTGATAGGCGGCAATATTTTTTATATCATAGAAGGTTGTAATTTGGCTTACGTATACACGTTAATCCTGGCGACAAAGTGGTAAACTAAAATCATGAAAAAACCTTTTCACTCATACCTAAATGAAACCAAAAATTACATATCCTACTGCTTTTACCCACATAATTTAATGTTTATAAATGCAAATTTTAATAATATCATGACCAGAGAGATCGCGTGTTACCTCATCCCTGACTGATGTCGGGGGTAGCTCGCGCGGAGCCACGGCGCTGACGAGAATAAATGATTGAGAGGAGAATGCCTGAGGGTCCCGTAGTCCACTTCCCCAAGGTTGGGTGATTAAAATGACTATTAAAATAATAATATCCGTGGACTTATCACACCACGTTAGCCTAGCACTGTGCTAAGTACCGCAAGGACTTGTGTTACAGGTACTAGACAACGGAAATAT
>JAFELO010000318.1:277457-312952 GCA_017140195.1 Eumaeus atala | reverse complement strand
AACACGCGGACTAACCGCCACGTTACCAACTGATGCGGTAATCGAAATGGCGGCAGTAAAGTGTAAAGGTTATACATGAAGGTTAAAGTGCTATAAACGGAATCCCTGCGAAACCCCGAACTTCCCGACATGGGCAACAAACGTCCTAATGTCACAAAGTTTTTTTATAGTATAGAGGACAAACGAGAAATCCGAGTCTTTAGACTACTACCGACGCGCCCATAGACAGCTGCATTATGGTCATGCAGATATGTAGTCGTTGCTGGAGTTCTTACTCTAGGACACATAAGTGCTGATGACGATGATTATTAATCGTTAGGCTACGAACGCAGGTTTTATTTCTAAACGCGCGAATCGGTTAACGATTACTTGAAGTCTAGGCGGCCAAACGATCGCTGAACGTGTGGTTCGAAACCGCCGCAGCTGAACTAACCACCGAATACAACCGCGCACACATTGCAGGAAAATGACGCTTCATTAAATGGGTTCTGATTTTTACATGTATAATATTATCATACTCGCATCATACAGAAACCAGCGACCGCGGTGGTCGTTGGTGAAAACTGTCCGTGTGTACTTAGCCTAACCGTCCCGTGAGTTTTGAAATAAAACCGCAAACCGTCACCGAAAAAATCGCTCTGAGAGTTCGTAAGTCTGAAATATCCGTACAGCATAACAGCTCAACAAGATCACTGACCTTTGCTAACAGACAGATCGATCTCCATAGCTCTGATTATGAAAATAGATTGAGATATACGTCAATATGAAATGAAGAGAGAACTAATCACGAAAACTTAATTTAAGATATCTTTATACATAAACATTGAATGCACAAATGACGTCACGGGAACAGCTAATAGTTGCTACTTTTTTGGTACCCAGGTACCACCTTAATTATACTTGATCATATAGTGTTACATGAAAATGAAGACCTACGCACAATAACACGTATTGGATATCCAAAAACAATTTCCGATATATCGTGTGTCGAGGCACGACACTTCATGTCAATAAGTTCGTATGTGAGTGTGTACCGAGTTGAGCTGTCACACATTTAGGTATAATTAGGGTTCCATTCTTTACACTTTGGGTACAGAACTAAAAACTAGACAGGTATATGTATACTACTCCAAACAAAATAAGGGCCACTAGTTTATTTACATTTAAATGGAATTTAACTGAAAGTAACTGATAAGTAGCATTATATTCATATTACGAACTCCTTGGTGTTTGATCTCTTTTATGCTTTGTTTATTTTGTGTTCGTGTTCCTAATTTGAAAGTATTGGCCATCATTTTACGAAAAAAATAATTGGATGTTATTCTTATGTTTTTCTTTGATAGTCTTCTTAACTTGTTTCGGTTATTTTAGGAAATAAGTATTACTTTTTCAATTTTAATTGATTCATTGATCATCTCGCGTTAATCATGCCACAAGTACGAAGGCACATGGATACAATTACAGCAACCAGAGCCATAACTATGTTTCAAGAAGGACGTTCTCAGCGTTACGCCGGGTTGGTAGTTGGGTTTTTCTCGAAGAGCTGTCCAAAATGTATGGAATCGCTTCCAAGCCACTGACAGTGTTGCCAGGAGACCTGGTTCAGGTAGAGTTCGCATAATAACGACTCATGAGGATCGGTACTTCCAACGGAGGGCTTGTCGTGATCGTACAGTAACGGCCCGTAAGTTACAACACCACCTACGGCTGACAACGGGCACCCGTGTCAGTGATCAAACTATACGTAATCGATTGCACGAAGACCAGCAAAAGTCAAGACGACGAGTTGTTCGAATTCCTCTGAGCAGGGTTCAACGTGCAAACCGATTAAGATTCTCCCGTCAGTTTTTGAACTGGGGGATTAATCAGTGGGACAAGGTGCTTTTTACAGACGAGTGCAAAGTAAAATTTCTTAATGAAGATTGGCGTCTTAGAGTGTGGAGACGACGCGGCGAGCGGTTTTAGGAGTCCTGCATTGACGACATTAACCGTTTCGGTGGCCCCAACGTAATGTTTTGGGGTGGGATTAGTTTACACGGTAAAACCGAGCTCACCATTTTAAATTCAGGTACCGTAACTGCAGAACGTTACATCGAGGACGTCACCAGGCCTCAAGTGATCCCATTTGCACAGCGAGTGGGTCCTGGTTCATCCTGATGCAAGATAATGCCCGTGCACACGCAGCTCGATCAACCCAAACTGTCCTAGAAAAGTCTCATATTGAGGTATTACCATGGCCAGCTAAGAGTCCGGATTTGAATCCGATCGAGCAATTGTGGGATCAATTGAAACGAAGAGTTAGAGAGAATGAGCAAGGGGTCTACAACCAACTGCAGCTGATTGACTAAAAGATGCATGGGAGGAGATTCCAGGCGAAAACGTGAGGAATTTAATTCAGAGTATGCATACGAGGCAGAGATGAACATAAAAAAACAATTCATGATCATTATTTTAAGCAATTGTTAGCCTATATTATAATCAATAACATTTTGTAGTTACATAAGTTAAAGAAGTTAATGTCTTTATTATTTTCATGATACATCAAAAAATCTTAGTGGCCCTTATTTTGTTTTGAGTAGTATATATACATAAGGTGTTGCGTGTGTGTCAGTCAAATAGTTCGAATATTTTTTAAGTTTGCCTAGTATATTCTTAAAGCAGTTTAGCGATGGAGTTGTAATGACATGTATACTGTAATATTTAAAAAAATATACCATTTCGTTATATGCATTGATTTACAAAAATACCTAGATACACAGTCAGCGTCGCAAAAACGTCCGTATAAAAGAAATGTAATTGTGAGACTATAGAATTTGTAAACACAACTTGAAATGACGCACGTAGTAAAATATTTTTAAATTGTGCAATTCTTTCCAACATAATTTGCTCTCTACAAACCGCTTAAAATAATATGCGAGTAAGGTTGACTTTATAAAAAAATATGTTTATGTGACACGAGAGGCGAGACATCAGCGCAGGACATGTTGTTGTGCACAAGTGTTTAACGCTGACACAAAAGCATCTCTATTCCTTCATTCTCCTACTCCGTGGGGACGGCAATCTAACACGACTGGATTGAAATTAGGCGCAGGACCGACGGCTTATTGTGTTAAGTTCTCAAAGTGGTGTTGGGCAGGCCGAGACACTACAGTGCGTCCGCTGTGTTTATGGATCCTCAAAAAGATGATTTCCGAATTCTTCTACATAACCTGTTAATGCAGCATTAACCATTGATTAAATGGGTCGACAATATCTCTGCATGAATGAGAGGGCCAGTAGATTGACCGTCTGGGCGTTCAATGTTGATAAGCACAGTGCCGGACACAGATATTTGTGTAGCAGTGGATGATATCGTGATAGTGAACATTGTATTGTAATAAGTACTCCAAAAATTTATATAAGATCTCTTTCACCCATATTGTTTATTAATGTTGCTTTTCCTTATGTTTTCTTAGTTTCGGTCAAACAGATAGTATTTTATAGGAATATTTACCTTAAACAAGTAACGCCCGTAAATACCTAGTAATTTAAAAGAATATTACCTTAAACAACTAACGCCCTAAGTACCTAGTAGTTTAAAGGAATATTTACTTTCAACAACTAACGCCCGTAAATACCTAGTACATAATTTAAAGGAATATTTACATTAAACAACTAACGCCCGTTTTCAATATTCTACGTATCGATGGATTTGGCTTCTGAACGGATTTTCTTGTGTATTTACTTGTAGAGCGATTCCCGAGGAAGGTTTTAGAGAATTATTTGTTGATTACGATTTGTTGATATGGTTTTCACCCATTTCTCGAGGAAGGTTTTAGGGAATTATTTGTTGATTACGATTTGTTGATACGGTTTTCACCCATTTCTCGAGGAAGGTTTTAGTGTGTAATTTGGACTGTTATTCTCGGCTGAGGCGGGGCGGGATTGCTAATAATATTATAACACAAAGACTCCATGGCAGCTGACACGGGCCGGCACGGCCGGGTCTGGCTATGCTGACGCGTGTCGTGTGATTTGTAAGTAGCCGGTGGCCTATTATGGGTGTCGGTAGTTACTGATTGCTTTTGTCTAAAAACTTTTATATCTTGATGGTAAGCGGATGTTAAAACCGATGTCGCTAACGTTTTCTAACGCTATCATGTCGCTAGCGAGTCGTACGTCCTACTTAGCCCTAAGTAGAAAGAAAGTAGTCAATTATTAATACATATTTGCTTTCTACATGTGATGTTATATGTGAAAGTTTGTTTATGAAAATATATATTCATTTGTATTATATTTGTTGCAAATTGACGAGGGGTCTGTGGGTGTCTTTACCGCTTAAGGCAGCTAAAGTCAGACTCAAAATGAACCCCAAACACCATTATGATACATTACAGTGGCAATAGGAATACTATATTCAGTATCATCATCAGCCGGACGATGTCCACTGCTGGACATAGGCCTCCCGCATAGGGCGCCATAGGTAACGGTCCCGAGCCACTAGCATCCAGCGACCCCCCCCCCCCCCACCACCTTAACCAAGTCATCAGTCGGGTAAGAGGCCTTCCAACACTTTATTATCTGAGTCGTGAACTAGCTGTTCGCGTACTGAAGCACGCTACCACAGGCTCCGTAGAACAAATGTGCCTCCAAGTTAATGTTAGCCATAAAAAAATTGTTGTTGGCACTGCCTACCCGCCGCCCTGGCTATCAGTTCACATATTCATTGACGCATTGAACGAGTCAATCAGCTTCTAGGTGACTTCAATATCAATGTATTGAATACAGTATTACTCAACGATCTCTTGTCCAGCTTCAATCTTCGGCAGTTAGTTAGCGAACCCACACACTTCAGCGCTCATACTGAAACCTTACTCGTATTCTTCGTATTTCGTTTTCACGGATATAAACGTCGCCCGAGTAATGGTTGATCACATCCCCGCCCCGAGTGATGTCGTATGCGAGTTAAACATACCTAAGATTATTAAGCAGCCAATAAAAATTCGCTATAGGCCCATTAAAGACATCGATCCATCGCTATTCGGTAACCTTCTGGAGTCATTCGACTGGAGCTCTATGGACGTCGCGAATGTCAATGAAACTGCCGAGTATATCGCCTCTAATCTTCTTCGTGTATTTAATGGTGTTGCACCTCTAAACTACCATCCAAAACTACCATCAAAGAAAAGAGATAGATAAAAAGGGTAACAAACAATATTAGATTAATGATGAAACTTCGTGAAAAGGCCCATCATATAGCGCGTAGTAAAATTCTGTCCAAGTTAAATTATTATAAAGAACTTATAAAACTAGTTATCCACCTATAAGCGCGGAAAAAGATAAGCACCTTAAAATACATATCTAACAACCATGTTGTTAGATATGTATTTTTTATTTTTATTTTAAGGTTTCCCATGGGAAACCCCAGATACATGTATAAAAGAGAATGTAAGCTTTAAAAAAACCGACGCGTCACTTCCTGGCCATTTGATTGGTGTCGAGTAGATGAATTTACATTTTCTGAATGTTCCGGGAGATAACATAGTTAGCCCATCACATGACAACTACTGCTGCAAAAACAAGCATGACACCTCTCTAATACTTTTAATTTACGCTTAGTAACGGAGAAAGAAGTAGACATCTTTTTTTCGCGAGCTACTCAAATGCCGTCGGCTCCGATGTCATTAGCTTAGACATGTTGCTGTTATCTCTTCCGTACATATTAAACGAATTAACCAACTTAATTAGTAAAAGTAAAAACAGGTAATCCCAATGAATTTAAGGATCTACGACCTATAAGCATATTGCCATGTACTTCAAAAATTATTGAAAAAGTCGTGTGCATGCAATTAACAGATTACATGGAGAGTAGCAGTATATTACCTAATATGCAGTCCGGCTTTAAAAAGCACCACAGCGCAATCACGGCACTTACCAATGTGATAGATGACATCCTTCAGGCCCAGGATATCGGAAATATCACGATCATGGTGCTTCTCGACTTCTCCAGGGCATTTGATGCTATTAATACTGAATTACTATTAGAAAAATTACGTTATTACGACTTGGAGGAGGCCTGTGTGTGTGACTTGTCAAAGTCGAGCATCATCGTCGCTGGGCAGCGACGAGTCCTACCAGGCGATGGATTCCTTCTGCGAGACCGTCATGTCCCAGAAGGAAGCCGACGAGCGGGTGAGAGAGGAGGCTGCCGACGCGGCCTCCCCCTACCGACGACGAATGGGGGTGCGAAGGAGGCGCTATCTGCAGCGCCTTCAGTAGTGCCCCTGTGTTCCGTGTCGGGCCGGGATGGGAACCCGGTCCACTTCATCAAAGACACGACGTTGTGAGTCCCCGAGGAGGTGAAGTCTGGCCTTTTCGCCGAAGCCAGCGTGTCGCTGGAGGGGCTCTGTTGCCTGCAGATCCGGGACCCTCCACTAATAGCGGCTGAAAGCTCCCGTAGGGGTTTAGTTGGTATTGCTACCCAATTGCCGAGTCCAACATATGGTGGGGGGTCCTACCCGGGTCCCCAGGTATCATGCGTAAATGCATTCCCCTTCGTCACAAAAAAAGGCCTGTGTACTGTGGTTTGAAAGTTATCTTCGTAATAGATACCAAGTCGTTGAATTTTTTAATTCAACGACTTGGTATCTATTCTCGACTCTTGGTATCTATTATTCTTGGTATCTATTAACGACTTAGCACTTGAAGGAGGGAAGTGTGATTTCGTCGCGACGCAGTCTTATCACTAGGGGAGTTCCACTAGGTTCTATTTTGAGACCAATCCTTTTCAGCATCTACACGACAGACGTAACCAAATTTATACAAGATTGTAAATATATAGTACTCGATACACCAACATTAGAAAATAGGATTAAAAGCATGAACCTGTTACTTGTTATAAATGGTCTTCAAATCGAAAGGGTATCACTAGCTCGAAACTTAGGATACTTATAGATGAACACTTCCGATTCGAAAAACATATTTCTAAAATAGTTCGTAAATATTTTTACCGATTAAATGTGTTGTATCGTATTAGATCCTCAATAACTCAAGGACTCCGCATTCGATTATGTGAAGCACTAGTCCTCTCACAGTTTAACTATGTTGATGTTTTAGGGCCACGATTATTGGAACGAAAAAAAAAACGCATACAGCGTGTTCAAAATGCGCTACTGCTTTGAAATACTGCGGCGAAGTCACGTAACTCCTTTCTTGAACCAGGCTTCAATATTGAAGATGAAAACCGGGTGCGGCTGAATTTTGCTACGATGCTGTTTGGGGTTGTTTGGGTTTTGGACTTGGAGAGAGATATTAACATCACTCATCGCACGAGATCGGCTCACTACACAATATGTACACCTGTTCATCACCCATGCTTTTTTTCAATTGTTTTCTTCTTCTTTGTATTTCTCTCTTTATGTAATTGTGTACACATGTTTTCGTTTTCCGGATTGTATTTTCCTTGTATGTAACCTTATAAATAAAGCCATTTTTTATTACTTCCTCGGTACGGGGCCGCCACTCGAGAACCTTTCGTCCCCAACGGTTATCGGTTCAGCGAGATATGTAGTTTAATAATATACGAAGAAAGTTTGTTCAAATTTCGAATATTTTTTTATTTTTTGTTTTATTTGGAAAATAATTTGATAACAAAACGAGTATGACAAGATTGAGCAAATATACACAGTTACATTATTTTCATTTATAGTTTCAAAATGCTTCAAAACTGAGAAATAATTTTTTTTCCCATAGTTTTAATTTTCTATCTTGACGTTGAGCCATTTCTTCGTGAAAAAATGCTTGTACTAGCTAGGAGATCTAGTGGAGAGCCATCAACCAGTCGAGTAAAGGTATTTGCTGATCGAATGAAGAAAGAGTTTCGTCTGTAATTGGGGGCGTGAGATGCTGTGGGTAGTGTTGGGTGATGTCTTAGGTGTGTGTATTTGTAAGGGCGTATATTTGTTTTTGAAAGTAGGTGTTGAGAATAAATTTTTGGATTGTGCAATTCTTTTCAAAAAGTTTCTAAATTGGATTTTTTTTCCATTTTCAACTTTGGAATAGTGTAATGGGGCGAGGTTCCCATCCTCGCCCATCGCCTCGTGCGTATAAGCCCATCCTCCTCCTGCTCCTAACCACCTCTTATAACAGGGGTTCAAAGAGCGCATTCTCGTCCTGCTCTTTGCTTTCCTTACAAGTCTTTGTACCCCACAGAGAGCACTTGGTGCTAACCAAAGATCGAGTAAACAGGTACTTGATCCTACGGAGTGACATTTACTTGATCCTACGGAGTGACATTTACTTGATCCTACGGAGTGACATTTACTTGATCCTACGGAGTGACATTTACTTGATCCTACGGAGTGACATTTACTTCATTGTCAATTATTCAGTGTTAGGACTATCAAAGTAGGTGATGACTGGTAGATGATACTGGTGGTGTCGAACAAGTAAAATTTCCTTCTGTTATTAAATAATTATTAAACACATTGTTATTGTATGATAATTAATAGCTTACGCGTCGACAGCTCGAAGTACGTTTTTACCTGAAACAAAGCAATCATAAATATATGTACCACAAGTTACAATTATATCATAAAAAACTGCCGTGAGATTGCGCTCAACCAGGGCGACAAGTTAATCATATGTATAGGTGAAAATGACTACGAATTTAAGGCGGTATTAACACAATTGAAAATTATACTTGATATATTTAGTAATAATCAGATTCTTGTGCTAAATATCTATAAAAAATATCGTATTAATGTTAATAAATTGAATAGTCTTATGGAAATTGTTTGTAGTAAATTTAAAAATTNNTATATGTATATAGGGCTAGGCCTTGCTGTGATACTAGTACATTGATATACAAGGAAGGTACAATACCATACTTTCGAAATATAAAAAATAAAATGAAAGCCGTGGGAAAACTTATATCTGATAAAGGTCCTAAAAAAGGCACTATACTATAGGTTATTATTGTCCCATATATAATAGAAAATCAATATATTTTTTCGGAACTAAGCGTGTAAGTTATGGTCATAAAAAACTTTAGAATTTTTCTTCAAAACATTGCTAGTCTATTATCTAGAGTTAATACAGCTAAATTAGAGAACCTACGAGAAAGGAGTAATTATCCCGAATTATTATGTTTCTCGGAAACATTTGTCAAAAAGGGCCTAGAATCATTTTGTAGAAACGTGCAAAGAGGGGGAACTTGCAATTTATTAAAAAAGTAATTATGTTTAACGAATTAACATACACATTAACTTTGAGTAATATCCCAGATACTACGGCAATGGTACTTAAACAATTAATGACACACGTCAGCTGCTTAGTTTTCCAATAGAATGTGATCAACCAAGTTATATTTCATACTATCATACTTATAAAAGAGACTTTAACGCGGAATATGCACAAAAATTTAAGGATTGTTTAAATGCATTATCATGGACGAATATATAAATGGAACAAAAACCTAATATAGCTTTTAATATATTCCATGAGTTGTTTTGCCTATTTTATAACCTGCGCTTTCCTAAGCTGCGAATCAAAATATTATTAAAGAAGAAAAAACATAATTGGATGAGTAGAGGAATTAAAGTAAGCTAAAAGGACTAAGAGGATGTTAATATGTCAATAAAAATAGAAACACTGGCAATAAGAATAAATACACTAAATACTCAAAAATTTTAAAGAAATGAAATAACAATGATAATGTAACTAAAGCAACATGGGCTATTATCAGAAATGAAATAGGTAGTTCGAGTTCTAAGGGCAATATATAAACCCTTACAATTGACGGTAAAACATTAGTACATCCCCAGGACATAGCATCGGCATTTAACAATCGCTACGTAATCAGAACACAACATCCACAATGTTACACTTAAACCTATCTGCAAGTACACCAGTAACAATACCATGTTAAGAACATGCCTATGTCAGAATCTGAAGTAAACACAGAAATTTTAACTTTACTGCTATGAAATTAACATGTTTGTCTACAGGCATAAACACCTATTCATATCATGAAGAAATAAATTCACGTAGCCGACGAGATCCATATAAACTTGTAACCGATGACAAACCGAGATTGAGCAAATACAATAAAAGTTGTTTAAATATGTGCGTAAAGTTATACAATACACTACCAAATTATTTAAAAAAGCTAAGGCCAATTGTTTAAAAGAAAATTATATGAGTGGATTGTCACAAAAAACTATTATAATATCAAAGATATAAGATAAAACATGTCTGCATAATTATTAATAATAATAATATCTGTGGACTTATCACACCGCGTTAGCCCAGCCCTGTGCTAAGTACCGCGAGGACTGTGTTACAGGTACTAGACACCGGAAGTACATTTAACACGTCTTCTAATTTAAGAAAAATTTTATATTTAAGATTTTTATCATAGAAATAAATATATAAACATCCATGACCTGGGCGGGACTCGGATCCACGACCGCAATTTTAATCCACGTTACCAATTCAGCCAGCCGGCCGTAAAATATTGTTTATATAAATTGTTTAATTAATAATGTTACAATCATTTAGATTTTTTGTGATATTTAATTGTAACTCTAATTTAGGAACAAATTCTTGCATAGGTGTAGCGAAACATGTGTACTTTATTACTTGTAACATCTTTTGTATATTCCTGTTATTATTATTATTATTATTATTCATGTTTAAAGGCAAATAAATTATATTATTATTATAAAAACAGTAAAAAAAATAATTATACACGTTATGATTGTAAACTGAGATCTGTTTATCTGTAGCTGGCGATACTGATACTTTGGTTTGAGTAGGAAATATAAATTAATATTCTATATAATCAACAATTAAGAACAGTTTACTGAAATCTGGCGATCCTGAGATCCTAGTTTCAGGAGCAATCATAAATAAATACTCCATAAGTTATAATTATAAAAACAGTAAACACAAATGATAATAAACGTTATGATTATTTACTACGGAGATCTGTTTTTAAGTAGCTGGCATTTCCGAGGCTTGAGGAGCAATTATAAATTAAATTCTATATACCTGATCAGTAGTTAAAAAACGGTAAAAACAACATTTCTAATTAATTGTTTATTGATATCTGTTCATATGTAGCTGGTGATCGTGGGACCCTCGTTTGAGGAACAATTATAAATGCAAATGATATATGTTATAATCAATAATTAAAAACGGTAAGAACAATGTTATAATTAATTATTTACTGAGATCAGTTCATAAGTAGCTGGCGATACTGAGACCTCGTTGGAGTGATATTAAAAAAAACCTGAACACTAAATATATTTAAATATCCTGACGACGGTTGCTTGTGTTCACTCCATATCTCAGTTACCAGTTTTTTTAATCGTATAGGGGGTCAAACGAGAAATCGGAGCTTTTTAACAGCTTCCGACGCCCATAGATATCCGAATTAATGTCATTCAGATGCTTTTGTCCTCATTTCTTCCTCCCCTCCAATATGTTACTCACAAACCACACGATATACGGCGGTGTCATCTAAGTGAGATGTGCATTCCCGGTCGTTCCGGACAAATTCGGCTGTAATACAGCGTGATGCCATTCATCCGACTAAAAAAAAACTGCATTTAATAATATATAATACAACAATATACATATATAAATAAAGACACACACACCAAGCATGTGTAATATTCCTAGTTTCCCGCAAGCTCTAAAAATTGTTAATTACTTTAAAGTTCTTGTTAGTATTAATTCCTATAAACTATAGAAACATCAATAGAAGAGTTGAATGACCTCAAAAGTATTTATCACTTTAGTGATAATTCATTTAAACCATGAACGGCAATAGAATTATGTTAAGATTTTAAATCAAAATTGTGTCTGTTTAATTCCAGTGGAAATAATTTTGGTGTAGTGTATACATCTATTTTATACCAAAATATCTTTGTTCACAACCTCCGGAGTTCGTTTTCTTTGCGTATCTGATTGGCCATCATTAGCTACATGTTTTAGAGCAAGGATTCTGTAATGAGAATATCTTAACTCAACTAAATTACATAAATTGTAAATAAATATATTAATCTCAATCAAAAATTGATTGAAATAATCAACGTTTATGTTTATTTTTTGATTGAGTTAACCTTATTTCTTGGACAAGTGAAAATATTTCAAATGTTGTATCATTCGTATGAATTTATCAAAGACGTGAATGCGAATATAAAAGAGTGGCGGTTTCCATTTAGTTGTTTTTATTAGGCACACAACGTATAGACGTATAGCCTTTGTCTACGACGAATAGTTGTTTTACATGACTATATATAATTCATGGGAGTTGCCCCCGTCCTCTCCTCCCATTCAGTGGGCCATCAGAAAGTCTCAAAGGTTCGCATCGCGTCGTGCTGTTTGTGAGCAGTCATAGTGATAGATCTGCTGAGTCGTGTCGTCGATAGTATGTGAACCAAATGTACCTCCCCGGTCATGCCGGCCTAATTCATCTGCAATACAGCGTGGCACTACCTCTGACAAAAGCTCGTACGTCTTTATGTAAAGCTATGGACGGATAAAAACTCACGATAGTGATGAAAATTATGATCAGTTGTAAAAATTGATAATTGCATTGATATGGCAGCTGTTATTTATTTATCAATCGACTACCAATTACCAATATCACGGTATTTAAATTAGGTACGACTATGGCTTCTGCGAAAATGGCGAATATATTTTTATAACAATGCAGAATAATGGATGAGATTGTGACAATATTGATGTGTTAACAAAGAAGTGTGTCTCGCCATCAAAGGTTAAAGTTTGGCGAGGACAATTATGCTATAACATTTGTATAAATTATTATATACTGAAGCCTGCCTCGGGAGTCGACCTTTCTACGGGTGAAAACCACACGAAAATCCGTTGAGTACATTTTTAAGAATATCGATCTCATACAGACACACAGCTTTGGGGAGTCCGCTTTTCTTCTGAATGTCAGCGGGTACCCATGTAATACCGTGCTATGGAAATATGCTATTATAAAAATGCAGGAAAGGATATATATCTAGATTTTTTCTTAGGTATAAAAAAATCTCCAGGTATATATTTATTTTCAAATGCTTAAATAAATTACAATAAAACTACTTACGGATTTTATCGCGGTTAATTCAATTAGTGGGTGTGCTAGTATATCTACTGGCCTTACGAGTTCTGGATGTACTAGCACATCTCTGCCCACCTCTTCGGGGATAATAGGCGTGAAGGTACTTTTTTAAATTTAATTATTTAATTAACCCGACGTTTCAGAAGCTTTTTTTCAACTGAGACCACAGTACACCCGTGACAATGATTACTGAAAAGCTTCTGAAACGTCTGGCTAGTTAAATAAGAAAATAAACCACGATAAAATCCGTAAAAGTAGTTTTATTGTAATGAGTAACATTCGCGTAAACTTAAGACGTCAATATGCTTAAGTAAAATTCCACTATAAAATTATATTTTTTACGTCATACATGAATACACATCCATTACAACAACCCGAGTATTTCAACGTTTTTTGGGATCCTATTACGATCCCCAGGTCGGGCAACTACGGTACTACTAACGGTTTTTCAGATTATTCGGAGCATGCATTACATTGTCCGGAATTCGAATGTGCCCGAAGTGATAGGCTTACCACCTATGACATCATGGACCTCAGTAACTTAGCTAATCGTGGGTGTTCTAGTATGTCTACTGGTCTTACGAGTTGTGGATGTACTAGCACACCTCTGGTTACCTCTTCGGGGATAACAGGCATGAGGGTACTTCATCTTCAATTAATTGAGACAATCATGAAAATACAAGAAAAGTTAAATGTCAATATATTTTCCTTTACTCCATATACCTAGTTGGGTTTTACCGTTGCTACTCGTCAGCGTCTAGCACATAAATCTTAAGTTTTTATGATCAACAGTAAAGTTCATTTTAAATAATGCAAGTTGACACATGGCAGAATCACGTATGCGCTTTGTCACAAGTCCTTTGTTATCTGTGCTGTGGTTGATATGTATGAGAATATTAATGCAATAATTACGCGGAAGAAATACGCGGAATTAAACATACAGACATTGATATTGTTTTCATCAACGTTCAAATGATAAAGTTATAATGATTATTTATCATTTCTACGTTATGTTTACTGAGTGAAACTTTCCTCGGGCCCGGGGATGAACGGTAAAGCATTCATAAACCGATTTACTGTACCGTTAGCGTATGACGATTTGTTGTACAATAATTTAGAATATTAATTGAAATACTTTAGAATATTAAAAAAAAACATTTTCAGTAAAGGAAATTTCAAAAACCCACACTGGTTTGACAAAATAGCTGATAAAATCGGCTTATACATCCTTTAAAATGAATTTCGATTTAATGCAATCACAGTAATATATGAATACTTTTACACTGAAAAATTACTGAATGGATTTTAATGAAACTTTACCATAATATAGTTTATAAATAAGAATAACACATATGCAATAGGAATAATAACTAGCGGGTGGTGTGGTCTGCAGTCGACAATGTCGCGTCGACTGCAGACAGTACGGCAAGTGTAATAAATAATAATATCACTCAGCTCCCGTAATCAGAACACATATTATTATGCTAATTATAAATGCAACTCAAACGCTAAATTACATAATTGTTAATTAAGCATTCTACCGCTTGCGGAATACTTAACATCGACACAATGTTAATACGTTGGTTGATGGACGCAGATTATCTGACCACTTGTGCTCGACGTCTGGGAATGTTTTCTTTCAGAGATATCTCTTTTTAATAAACAAAATTGCGCAAATACTTTGGTCAAGAAGATAATATAGACCGAGCAGAGATGCTACAGGCGAACTTGGTTAACAATGAAGGAAGATAAGAACGCATTGTTATCTTTGTCTATGTGATCTTGTTAGCACATTGCGCAAAGAGAAATGAATGAAAAAAGAGAAACAGAGAGTGAACTACATTTGCTCTCTCATTTCACTTAAACAACCGGGTTTAAGGCTTCTTCTTCTTTATCTATATTACCACTATTGGTTCGATACGTTTTAAATTGTTTTTGTTACGTGCACAGCTATTTGTTCGTTTTATTTGTTGCTTGCCCAGCAGTGTGAAATACCATGCTAAATATAATAATAATATACAGAGTTGATTATATTGTCTATGGTACCTAGTTATGACTTATTTTTTCACTACATTCTTTTTTACGCACTTCACTGTGTGTAGGTCACGGGTGCCATCTGCCGCCTCTACTGAGTTGCCCCGGTTCGGCGTTTACCTACTTACGACTAACATAACATAATCTATGGCAATATTAAACACGCCTTTTTGTTACATGAGTAGGTCTACAATTGACTTAGCCAAGGTCTACTACATACAATAAAAGTAATTATTACTTAAATAGCCGTTATGATAACTGTAATGTCATCAAGCTGCTTTACATAATGGCTCGTACATACACACCGAACGTGTGTAATGGTAAAGACTAGTGCACCTGGACGAGACGTGCGCCAATATTACAACGAAACATTAAATTATTTCAAAATACACGGCTGCGTGAATGATTGATATAGAGAATTATTAATTTTGAAAGAACAATTACTTATTACTATTAATACTAAGGAAAACACACTTTCTTGCTAAAATATAATCCGTTTAAATTGCCTTTCGTGCCAGAAACATACTTACCAATATATTTTAGGTACAATTTTGTTTTCTACAACCAAATAATATGTTTCTTCCTCAACGTGTTTTTTTTAAAACCAAATAAGATGGCCGAAACAAAAAACAATCTTTTGATTCCATTTAAATTTTGCTTTCTAATTGGTGTTATTAATGATGTAAATTCTCTGTTTTTTGTACAACCAAAGCGAACATAGTCTTGCAAAGGTTTAAAATAAAACTAGTACTATTTTCGTCAATTACAAACGAATCGTTTAGGCACAAATTGAAGAAGTTTCTGCAGCGCTTCATGCGGTTTTTGAGACATCAGATCAGGGTTCCTCAAATTTATTGCATTCACGAAATATTTCACGGACAAAATACCTTATTATTTACCTTATTATTACCTAAAAAGCAATCCCATGAAACTGTATTGGGCTTCTCTTCCTCAGTAAAAGTTTGTTATATGCTCATGTGTACTTACGTCAGGATGACATACGCAGGGCTGTATGACATTGTAATTCATTTAAGCATTACGTGTACGGTGGCTATAGCACATCACTGTGTTTAAAAAAAGACCTAAAAATCTTAATATTATGTGGCATAAGACTGAATGAACTGAATCAATCAATCATCAAAATCATATATATTAATATTACTTGCTTTTCATAATTCTATACTTATTTTTCCAAGTTCGCACTTTCATATAAAATTTGTTATTACATTTTCTTCCTGATTACATACCAGTATTATTATACCTCCTTATTGGTTAGGTGGGAAATATCAGTGTAATTCCCGTGTTACTAGATACTTTAAAAAGTCGAAAGATTGGGATGAATGTTAAGAAAGAAGTGCTGCATTATACCGGAAATTGGCCGAGTTGACCGGGGTGACATCTTCGGTTTTGAGTAACGTTGGAGATGAATAATGGATGGCAACGCATCATGGGCGTAGGTAGTCGTAAAGAGGCTCCGATTTTTCGTTTGTGCCACTACATCATAATAAAGAAATATATCATAATGTCAATTCAAATGTAGGATTTAATATGTATGTAGTGTGTATAAAAATAAAATGATACTTATAGTTGGAGTTTATTTTGTTTTATTTTAAGCTTATAAATAAGAAACACTGTTTTTGTTTGTGGGAAGCAATTGTTATGCCTTCCTAACTTCATTGTCATTGGACTGATCGTTTCTGAGGTTAGCATCTTCAAACAAAAACAGTTATAATTTCTACAAAACATAGAACGATAAAGTAAGTTTGTTACAGCTTAAATTTCTGACCTTAAAAATAATAGATTCTGTAGGTACTTGGATTTTTTTAAAATAAATTCCTCCAAAATTAGGCTTTGGAGAATTATGTCGATAACCTGACAAGCAGTCACTATGGTTTTTCTTATTGACAGGTATTTTATTTATGATGATACAAAAATATGCCAAAGCGGGCGTTAAACGAAATTGTTAACATTAACCTACAAGTATTGCTTCTGCCGGAAATCACTCAAATCCAACACAGAATAACTTCAAAATATGCTACAATGCCCTAATTTAATAAACAAATCAGAATAATGGTAACGTCAAGTGAAAACTTAAAACCATATTTGTACTGAACTTTATTTGCCACGCGTGATGCGTGATGTTAGTTCCATCATTTTCATTCATCCTAAAAGAGCCCTAGGCGATTATAGATCATTTTGCTTCAAATCATGTAAGTTCGTTCAAAAACGGGCTTATCTATACTACGTACGCTGTAGCATAGCGTCTGACAGTTGTCATTATGACGTTGACATCTGTCAATACTACATGGCTAGCGATGCGACGTTAAGAAATTCATTAATGATACTTGCATAAGTCTAGTTCTCTTTAGTATTATTATGAAAATGTCATGAAATAATGAAAGCTTTTAAGAAACCTTACCCTATAATTCAATGTTCTGTTTTTTATATGATTATAAACTATTTAACATTAGTAATTGAAGTATGCACATTTTTTTTAATAAAAATAGACATCGACTATCCATCGTAGCAGTGCATTCCGATTCCGATCAACATAATGTCTTTGTTGTTACAAAAAAAAAGTGTTACTGAAACTGCCACCCGCACCATGCTACAGCGCACAGAGCATAAGTGTTGATCTATGTATTGTATTAATTGTCCTCAATAATGTTAACGTGTTGAATATTATCATAAAACCTTAGCCCAATAACCGAAGCAAATCATCACGCGATAAACAACTAATTACATCAAATTTACAGTAATGATGTAGCGGCCTTGCCACATGCACGGCACCCTATGGTCATTGACATCACCTATATTCAAGTCACATGCAGAAAGGTATTCATTAATAGATGAGATCAGTATGCTACATTTAATCTGCTAGTATGTGATACAAATGTAATGTGTCATAGTACTCTCAATTGTACGTAAGATAGGACGGTTTCGCCCTGCAAGGACACCAAAACGTTACTTATAAGTGGTTGAAAGAAACACAACTTAGTACAAGCTAAGCTCAGTTTGGGAGCAATTTTGAAATGTAAATTTTTACAAGTATTTTATGTGAAATAAATTTGAAAAAGAAAAGAATATTTACTTAAATTACATTTTAATGGAGTTTGTTACAGCGATCGTTATCGACATTCTATACGATCAGGAATTCAGATTAGGTAATGAAAATATCACCCCAAAAAAACATTTAATTAGGTAAGTTATTATATTCTTGAGACGATAATAACGTCGACATAAGCATACTTTCCAATAATACTATGTTGCGGCAAAACCACACAATATTTTTATTTAAATGCGTAGACAATCTTCAAAATCCTTGTCCTTGTCAATAATGTCATAAAAATGTTATTTGTATATACATAGTGTTGCTCAACGTTGTTTTCACTTAAAATATCGCATTCTTCGAATTGATTTACATAATGGCACTGTAAACGTGTTTAATTAAATACAAAAATAGTAGGAATGTACATTGTAGTGATTGTACGCGCATCTTACTGCTATTATAAACCAGAGAAGCGCCCCGGCTTTGCCCGTAAATACATTGTTATTTTAACAAGTTATACACACACCTTCCTCGGGAATGGCTTTATGGATGGGTGAAACCTGCATGAAAATTTGTTCAGTAGAAAATTGATCCCATACAAACAGACAATAGAGGGGTATCTTTTCCTCGCGTATCTATTAATATACCAGCAGTAAGTTGGCGGTGTTGTAGTGCTTCATACAGTTCACGCTGACGTCGTTACGGTGCAAAGTTCGCATTGTTTAATTGTTTATAAACTAGCGTCTCCTCTCTCGTATTGTTTAATACCAATTAATATAACAACCTGGCTCTCGAACGTCTCACAGCAACTTTAATTGTCATCATTATATGTTGGGGTTTTACCACTGGACACTATAATATACCGTCGGCGTTTTGTAACGAGTACCATGCTGTAGTGTTGCCGGCCCACGACGAGCGCGTGCGAGTCGTACCACCCGCCCGTGGTGGAAGTGGGAGACGGTTCCCCCCAGTCATGAGTCAGAAAGGGTTGAAAGTAATAAAGTTGATGCTCCGAATAGTGCTCTTTAGTCATCTTCATCAGCTTTCATTGCTGGCCATAGGTCATTACAAGACCTAGGACTTTTCTAACCGCAGAACAGTTTTGGCACTGCCTACCGTGTAATAACTTTTAAACTTTTACTTCTACTACTTTATGTCTTTCCTCTGACGTCTTTGGAGAAATGTTTAATGGGAGTGGTTAACATTCGCACAACTGGTGTTTATGTCTTGCCCTACTTCACCCCACCGGTGACCTCCAAACGGGCTTAGTTTCCAAAACGTTATGGCAATGTTTCAATCGGCGACAATTTGCGGCATTTTAAATGCAATACCAATACGTACAAAAGTGGAAAATCTGGATTATTTCTTGTTTTTTTTTCGAAACAGATCTTAAAGAGTGGTTTTGTGAAATGATTTCGCTCGGATGCACGTGGACTAGCAGTCATTCTCAGTAACAACGGACTGGTAATGACATGTCGTTAAGTAAATGCAAATACATTTAAAGATTTCCTGGCATCTGGTACCAATTAGCAGGACGATAACTGACATTAGGTTTAATAGATAGTGCTATGCTGCATTGCAGCCTAATTGGGCCGCCACGACTGGGGATGCCCCGGTCCTTCTCCGGACGTGCCAGCCCAATTTAGCTCTTACTCACATGATACCGCCATAGTGATAGTAATGCCATCGTGTTTCGTGCGGTTTGTGATTGTGGAGTATGGTAGTGGCCGGTTCACATTGGGGTGGTGAAGGAAAGGAAGGCAACGCATCTGCACAAATGTATGCTTATGTTTATGGGCGGTAGAGGTCTTCTAAAGGCTCCGATTACTCGTTAGTCCCCTATGCTTTAAAAAAAGTTAGTTTAGTGTCATCGTCCTAATGGTAAAAGAATACCATTATGTATGTGACTCTGTGATCGTATTCTGTTTCATCATCATCAATATCGTCAAGCATTGTGTTTGGATGGATTATTTATATTTAATTATTTATCATCATTCCTCTAGCCTCTCTTGACCTGGGGTGGAAGCTGGAGAGTGCGTTACGAAAACGAAGATAATGGAAGTTGATAGACAAATATAAGTTAGGGAAGACAGAGAGAGTTACGATTCGTATAATACTGCAGGGGCACACAGCCCTTGGATGAAATAAAGGTAAGTTATTGTTAAGATTTCTTCCGCAGCCTGGTCTAAAGGCCACTTCTATTTTATTTGAACTAATGGAAAAAGGGTGAAATTCGATCTTAATTATAAAAAGACATTTGACTTCGAATACCATTAAGATCTTAATATAAATTAAACACAGTTTGAGGGTAGAAGAACCTATATCTTAAAACTTTCACCATAATATGTTTGACAGTGACAATGGTGTCACAATTTCTGTATTACTTGGGGTTATGCAGCGTGCGCGCCAGTGAGTTGCCTTTTTTTTATTTAATATTTTTTTTATAATAAGTATTAAAAAATTAGCTCCACACTTTTGTGTAAATAATCGTCAACTGTACTAAATTTAAAATCTCTCCGACACTCTTGACAAAAGACATGTGATTTTTTTCCCCGTATTAACCGTGTGGATCTTACAAGTAGATAGTATCAAACGACGGTTAAAAATCAATAGTAACTACCCAGTTTTAGGAAAACGCTCTGTATTCGGCGAACAGAAAGTAACTCGCAAATTAATTATTATCATCTTTAGTCAAGTAGCTATATAATAAACAATAATAAAAGCAACCTACCTATATCGCTAGCTAGCTCTTTGTAAAAAAAACGAGTACTTATTGAAACTAATAAAACTAAAAACGAATAATTTTACTACCGCCATAGTGGCTGTGATGCACAATACAAACAAATTGTTCGAGGTTTGTGCATGTGTGCGTTGTGTAAATAAAAATCTAGTTGTACACTCGTCCCACTATATTTAAAAGCTTCATTGTTGACATCGAACTAAATTAACAAGATGGTACTGGCATGCCACTGAAGGTAAAGGTCGCTAAATTGATTGAGAATAAAAAAAATGCATCGAAGTAAACAGGCTGACAGATTTTGAAGATGTACTTCTGTGGCGCGTATGGCAGATCCCTCAATTACATATATGCAGTGCTACCCTTAATAATTTTATATTTGAATATCATACTACATCATTTTGTGATTGTATATAAAGTACAAGTCCGTGTTCCAAATTTCAGACATACGACGTACCTACCCATAATCTCAGAGCGAGGCGTCTGGGACATACGTACGCACATGATCAAATCATAAGGTTTCCGTTTTTTGCTATCTTGGTTACGGAACCCTAAAAACAATATTTTAGTTATCAACAAACAAATATCATTTAAAAACAAGAGAACTTCCGTTACTGTATATAGGCGGAAAACGGGCAATCGAGTCCTTTGACAACTGCCGACCCGCATTGACATCCGCATTATTGTCATGCATATGCATCGCCCTCCTTTCCTCCTCCCATCCAATAGGCCAATTGCATATTACGTAAAAACTACTTAACCATCAATTTGATAAAATTAAAAAAAAATCACTACATAATTTTAAAAACAACGACCAGTTTTGCAAACTAAATTAAATTCTCAGTAGCCAATTAGTCTGATCTCAGGATCTAGATGTAGGACATAATTAGTCACGATTGCGCTAGAAAACTTACCATATCACACAGGTAATTCTTTCGGCTTAGGATGACGCGTATTAAATGTACCTAACCTATCTACATCGATACGAAAGCGGATCTACACGAAACTAATAAAGCTTATATTTGCGAACATACGTTACAGACTCATCAACAAGCGTATCGGTCTGACGTGCGTAATAAAGTATGTACATTACATTTGCTCAAACATTTCCATTATTTAAGATCTAAGGTAAACACCCCTCTAATTATATAGTGAAAACGAGTTTACGGAGCCTTGTGATGACTGTCAGCGTTCATACACAGCAGAATACTTTTTCTGGAATCCTGTCTTTTTCTTACTCCTACATAGGACCACCAGCATGTGAAACCACATGGAATGCGACAGCATAGCAATCTCTACAAGGCGAGATCGAGAGGTTCCTCTATATTTATCTAATCATGCCACTTCAATCCGCCTGCAATGTAGAATGGCACTACATCTCACACGCGACACGGCTTTGTTCATTGACATTTATAAATTTAAATTTTAAACCTACCTGCCAAGTCTGCAGTACACCGTCACGGACCAATGGAGTGAATTTTTGTGACAATATTCAGGCATCATTACTTAAATACAGTATTAATATTTTTCCTGTCTGAGTTTGCTCGCTATGAGTAATACAATTTACATTTCCTGTAAGTTATGCTGCTCTAAATCGAGCATAATGTTAAACTTTTCTACCCACACAACCATAGTTAGGTATGTGTCTATATGATTCGATTCGGCTACGTAAACATGACCTAGAAGATATTGTAATTATATCTAAGTAATAAATAATCATAACATTCAATTTTTACGGTCAAAAAATATTCTAAGGGTTCCAAGCTGTATTTTGATAATACAAATCTTTTGAATTCCTCGGGTTTTTATAAAGGCAATCCACTCGCTTCATCCGACCTCTATTCATAACAAATAAAATCGTCCGTCGTCTAAACAAATAGTGGCAGCAGCCTGATACCTTCGCCACAAAAACTAACCTTGATGTCGGTTTTGACAATTTATTCCCGCCAAATTCAACTTCACTGTTACCATAACTCGTAACCAATGGTACGTCACCGTCCGCCATTGTTTTCTTTTTTCAAATTTAGCACTACGTTCACTTTTTTAAACGGACTAACAGTTGAGTATTCAGTCGAGCACGTATTAATACACAAAGAAAATGTTTGTACCGACTCGCACGTCCGAGGACTGCGAATGCACAGTTGGACTGACCGATTATTGATGTAAAAATGATGAGCGCTCGCACACAGATAACATGTGACCGCCTCTCGTTGTGTTGTGTCATTGATAATGAATTGCTTTACGCAACAATGAACTAACGTTTCCGCCCTTTGGTATTTGGGGTCCCTTTACTATTTTCGATCTGATCTCTATCTGATCTATTGATGATAATTCATTGCTACTTAAGATGTGGAAGAACAGGTTCACGTACCTCATCTCATGTCATCTCAAAATCAATCTCAACATGTTTTCTGAGGCGACAATTCTCGATTTGGAATTCGAGAGACCAAAACAAGTACACACACAAATCTACACGATAGCTGCGTGACGGGGTAGAACGCCGCGGTAAAAACAGGTGTGTCTTAAATAATTTATAAACAAGTTACATCCTATGATGAAGAAATCAAATGTTGAAAGCTCATAATGAATTTGTAAGACGTCGGAACGGGGCCCTGGCTGATGATGATGATATGAACTAGGTAATTTGTTACAACATAGGCTGAATGTAACGGGGCTATTAAGTGATGGATACACATCCTCTCAGCGAAATTCGCGTTTAACTAATTAATTAGACTATTTTATGTAGTAAGAGATGTCGTTGCAGCATTGCAGTTACTTGAGGACGACATGGTGGAGGAAATGCCTCTATGGAGTGTTGGCTATGTTTTCGTGTTTCGTGTTGTTTGTGTGAGTCCAGTTGGCCCTACAAAACGATTGGGTGAAGGTAGGCAACGCATTGCTAAAATTTGCATAACCTCTATTGTGTCTCACATACCTCCTACGACTCGGATGTCTAAGTGCGTCGTAGGTCTCATAATATGCAGAACTAAAAATCTAACTAGTGAAGAAGTATAAAAATTGTATCTGAGTAGTGAAAAGTATAAAAATTGGATCTGACTAAGAAGGAACTATAAAAATAGGATCTGACTAGTAAAGAAGTATAAAAATTTTATCTGACTTGTGACAAAGTATAAAAATTGGATGTGACTAGCGAAGAGGGATATAATTTGAATCTGACTTGTGACGAAGTATAAAAATTGGATGTGACTAGTGGAGAAGGATAAAAATTTGATATGACTAGTGAAGAAATATAAAAATTTTATGTGATTATTGAACAAGGATAAGAATTTGATATGACTAGTGAGGAAGTATAAAAATTGGATGTGACTAGTGAAGAAGGATAAAAACTGGATCTGACTACTGAAGAAGTATAAAAAATTGGATCTGACTAGTGAAGAAGTATAAAAATTGGATCTGACTAGTGAAGAAGTATAAAAATTTAATGTGCTTAGTGAAGAAGTATGAACATTGGATGTGACTAGTGAATAAGTATAAAAATTGGATCAGACTAGTGAAGAAGCAGAAAAGTTCTATCTGATTAATGAAGTAGTAGAAAAATTGTTTCTAAATAGTGAAAACGTATAAAAATTTGATATGACTAGTGAAGAAGTATATAAATTTTATCTGATTAGTGAAGAAGTATAAAAAAATTATATCTGACTTGTGACGAAGTATAAAAATTGGATGTGACACGAATAGGGATTTAATTTGAATCTGACTAGTGAAGAAGGGTAAAAACTGGATCTGACTACTGAAGAAGTATAAAAATTGGATCTGACTTGTGAAGAAGTATAAAAATTGGATCTGACTAGTGAAGAAGTATAAAACTTCGATCTGACTAGTGAAGAAGTATAAAAATTGGACCTGACTAGTGGATAAGTATAGAAGGTGGATCTGACTAATGAAGAAGTATAAGAATTGTATCTGAATAGAATAAAAGTATAAAAATTGGATGTGGCTAGTGAAGAAGAATAAAAATTGGATATGACTAGAGAAGCAGTGTAAAAATTGGATCTGACTAGCGACCTGTGAGTTTGAAGCACTTTTTAAGGTCAACTGGACATTTCCGAGCGCACATGGAGTACTGATCTCACCCTTGGACTGGAGCCCATTTCAGCTCCTTCAATTTGACCGTATTCAACGTGGAGCGGCTCGAGACGTCGATAGCCAAGGTCGTTCCCACCAGCTTGATACTCTTGACGAGCTGTCAGTTCACTGCGCATGTTCTACCGTATTTGTCCCGGGGAGTGTTTCGAGGAATAGTTTCGGACGAATAATAATATTAATAATATTATTTTAATACCAGCAGCTGAATTTCACTAAAGGACTTCGTGTCAAAATTCAAACTTTCACCGGCACCATCTAGATGTTCCGTGAGTTTCAAGCGCAATTTTTCCCACGCACTACTTCTTTATGGAATGGGCTACCCCCGGACCGATACAACTTAGGGATCACCAAGAAAAGAATCTCTAAAAGGCTGGCAACGCATCTGCGAATCCTCTGATGTTGCGGATGTCTATGGGCGTTGGTGATCACTTACTAACAAGTTGCCCAACTTCTCGTTTGCCTGCTATGCTAAAAAATCTACCTATACGAAAATGTGCAAATATCACATTGAAGAATAACTAACAACCCAGTCACATATTGATGTCTTAAGTTTACGTGAATGTTACTCATTACAATAACTAGTTCTAAGGATTTTAAGTCGGTTTATTTAATTATTTAAATAGCTCAACTTTTCAGAACCTGTACAGCAACGTTTTCTGTTTATTTTAAAAATTTGGATACTTTCCTTGACATTCAGGCACGATTCATTGTTTGTCGTCCATTCAAAAAAGTCAGTTAATTGCGAGTCAAATTCGCGAACAAAGAATACCATCTATACTTGTTAAACCAAGTCCCCAGGAGCTGTCAGTCTGTGCGTGATCGATTTTCCTAAAAATTATTGAACGGAATTTCATGAGGTTTTCACCTATGCATAGAGCTATTCCCGAGGAAGGTGTATACAGAATAATAACCCGGCCCTTTAATAAATAATTTATGGTCTTTTTTTTTGTATTTGTCATACAGAGATAAATCATTGGTAAAAATTTCAGACAGAGAGACTGACACAGAAATCTTATTAAGTATTTTAAGATGCGTTCAGAATTATTTTACCTCTGACAGTTCTTTTTGTGGTAGTTGGTATTATCGGACACCCGTCACCTCTCACCGCACATATCATAACTAGTGCGACCTATTTTAATTCTCTCCCGATAAAAAAATAATTATGATAATACAATAATAATAATGTTATATTAAACTTATGTTAGTAAGCTGGCTAAGTATATATCAGAATTATATCATATTAAGAATTATGTTTATTCCAGTTACAGACGGTTTCCTTTTTATTAAAAAACATATTTTATTTTAACAATTCATATTCTCAATTCTATCACGTACTTATTAAAAATTAAACAATGAATGCAGGTCTGTGTGACACAAGAAAATATTCTTAATGAATATCATCCGATTGTAGTTACTATTAGGTAAAATCAAGTAAAGTAACACATAGTCTTGTTTAGCCAACCTAATAACCAGAGGTAAAATACCCTCACACTCACTCCTTTACAGGAAGGGGTAAAGATGAAAGACGTCTCTTTATCTGTTTTGGTGTACCTACAGCTCTTAAATTTCAGTGAATGTTACTGACTGAAATAAAACTACTTTCACTAATTTTATCGCGGTTTATTTAATTGTTTAAATAGCCCGACGTTTCAGCAGCTACACTGCTGCCATGGCCACGGGTAGTGGTGGACAGAACCCGTAAAATTAGTTTTATTGTAATGAGCAACTACACGTATTGAGCGCGAGCCAGAGGACCGCTTACTTGTACCAGTAAAAGAGTGTTGAGTTCATCTCAACAGGCACTGTAAATGAAAGTGTTATCGCTGCATTGCAGTCCAGTCACACCACCGCGATAGTAGTATCGTGGTGGTGTGATTGGAGAATATGGACGTGGAATATTGCCTCTTTCATTCATTTTGTGATATTCCGGCTGGCACATTAGGGTATTGGTGAAGGGTAAATGCTGTTTTTATGTTTTGAGGCGTAAAAATCACAGAATCCGACTGCTCGTTCGCGCCATATGCTGTAAACCAATTGAACCCTCCAGATGATAACACAGCACTCAACATGCGAATTAAATAATAGACAAACTGCAAGCGTATCCGCGTTCGCTCTTCCGCATTCGCGTAACGAATGCCGGCGTAAAACAACGGTGTTACATTGAAGCTATATATACCAGTACGAGGTACTGCCCTGCTGTATCGGCGCGGCACGACCGGGGAGGTACCTCTCCCTCACACGTCACCACCGTCAGTTGTCAGCTATGGGCCACAGACCGTACGAAACACGATAGGTGTTTCGTACGGTCTGTGAACATACGAAGTGCAACTCTCTCTCTCTTCACCAATTTATATCTTTTTTTGTAAGAAGTAGTGCCATGCTGCATTGCAGCGAGACTGCTCCGGCACGACTGGGTACCTCTCGCTCACTTGATACCGCCCTAAAGTGACACCAGTGTTGCGTTTCGTTCGGTTTGGGAGTAGCCGGTAACCCATGAGGGGAGAGGAAGGAAGGCATAGCATCGGCATAGTAATTATGCAGATGTCCATGGGCGCCGATATTTGTAGAAGGGCTCTCGTTTGTCCCTTATACTATATAAATATTCCTCTCAACTCACCGATCACAATTTTCGTAACGCACTCGGCACGCAACAACCAGCATACTCCAAGTGATTGAAAAATAATTTATATTAATTTTTAATTAAGTGATACTTTTTTCATATAATTGTGACGACATTTGAAAGTGTTGAGTGAGAGTGTATATCGTATTTGTGTAATATACTTATTGCTTGATTGGTACAATTAGGTTGCTCATTTACTGTTTAGGAAATGTCACGTAATGGCTTCTGCGCATGTCGAAAGTTGCATTACTTAATACAATTATACAGTTGACAGATTGTAGGTGAAAAGATAATGTAACACTTTGGTGGTAATGTAAATTTTACTCAAACACAATTAATTACTAAGTAATTATTTAAACAATTTTACAAAAATGTTGTGGACAATTTTTTCTTAGTCACTGCTGTGGACAATCTTTGAACTTAAGAAACTTCATTTATATTTATTTTCTTTTATTTTATATTGTTATACCGTCCTAGTTATGAACTCGGTTAACCACGAATACCTGCTAACACTGTGTTCCAAAGTTACAGAGTAAAGTCTAAAACCAAGAAATAAAGCACAAGAAATAGGAAGTGATTCAAGTTTATCTACCAAGTCAAAGCGCATACGGGGACATTACGTGGTTCCAATTACCAAGAAAAAAAATAGCGGACAACCTGATCAGACCCAGCTGCATTAAAATCAAAGACCAAATCTGGTTTGACATAAAAATTGATGGTTCTTTTGAATGAATCGATTGGGTATCGCTGCCGTAGACGGTTGATGCTTAATTACATCGTGACAATACCCGAATAGCCATTGTCATATGGCATTGATCGGCAGGAAAACGTGATCTTGAAGTTTAGCAACTTAGACCGGAATCGTGCGGACGAAAAGATTGACAATGACAATTATTATTGTCGAAGTTAACAGGAAAAAAGGAATGCTTATTTGTAGGATATTGGAAACAGATTTTAGGATTTATATGTGGTTTTTAAATTGCTATATGAATAAAATGTATCCATTCACCTATTGTCTTATATATAAAATTTTGGCGTCACAATGTTACAAAACCTTACTACTCCGAAACGATTTTTACTAAATTTTATATGCATATTTTTGGTCATCAAAATTAAAAAAATGTTACTTTTGAACTTAGAATCTGTCATTTTTATACGATTGTTCTTTGTGTTTTCTCATTTTGGCATCAGTATACTGTACCATTTTTATTATATTAAAATGGATTGGGGTGATAAAGAGAACGGAATCGCCATGATTGCATTACAAAAAGTAGGTATGGTCAAATGCAATTTTCAAACTCTCGATACACTTGGTATTAGTCAAACGTTTGTGTACCGGGCTCTTAATAGGTACGATGAGACTTCCTCTGCTTGTGACAGAGATAAATCTGGCCGTCCACGTAGTGTTCGTACGATAAAAGGCGGCAAACCAGTAAGGGATGGTCCTTCCGGCAAGACTCGGCGCCGGGTCAACCAAATTTTATCTTCCTCCCAACTTCCGTTGCACTAGTTATGGCAGGAAAGCAGATATAAAATTAGTGCCCCTACGTATACGAAACGTAACTTTGTGTTTTTCTATTTTCACTTACTTATTTATTCTCTCTTCAACTATTCAACTTCGGCCTGATTTCCGTAACGCCCTCGTCACGGATTCAGCAGCTTATTCCCCAAGTCAAGCGTGAGTAACAAAGTTTTATTGTAAAGCCAATTCAGATGAAAATTACCGCCTATTATAGTCGGCTTCAGTTGTGAAGTAAATATTTGCCTAATATTACACGGCTTAAGAGTTTGTTTGTTTGGTTGACTGAGCCAATCTCGGATACTACTAGTCCAGTGAGAGGTAGTGCCATGCATTGCATCCGTGTTGGGCCTACGACCGGGGAGCTACCTCTCGCTCACGTGATACCGCTGTAAGGTGACCTTCGCAATTCGCGTGGTATCATGACTGGCCTATTGGTGCGGAGGGGCAAAGGAGAACAGCTCAACTGCATGCATTTAGGAGGATGTCTATGGGCGTGTGTGTGTACTCGCGAAAAGGCTCCATTTCTCGTTGGCCTCTACTACAAAAAAGTCCGATTTCAAGAATTACTACCGTGTTAGGCAGCCCAATTGTTGAGGCTACAGGCGACGGCAGGCACGCAAACGAGCCGTGTACGTAGGTCACGCAGGCGCAACCGCGGGTCGCCGCTTATATGTAAATATATAAAGGTCTTGCTTCAATCGCACATAACATCGGCTATTAATTTCCCGGCGATGACAGGCGGACGTCAGAACAATTACTAGTTGCGCAAATTGACCCGTTATCTCTTTGTTTTTAGGGTTTTTGACAGTAGGTATCCAAAATATCACATTCGTCATTATATGAATATACACTTTGACTGATATAATATTCCAGTTTACCTAAATTAATATAATGACTCTGAAGAGTTTGTATCTTTGAACGCGCTAATCATGACTTTGGGTCCCCCCCCCTCCTTTGAAAGATGGTAAACATTTTCCGTCGCATGCCGAGTGACATCCCATCCTATGCTCCTCACACCGCATATGCAGATAACATTTAATCAATAACATTTACCTGAGGACTTTCTGTATTCAATTTCCTTTTTTTTACCACTTTGTCTGCGGTGGTGTGAAGCAGAGAATTTAGTATTTCTATTATATTCTAAGCTTTGAGTCCAATTAATATTTTATTGCAAAAGATATTAAAAATTATTATACTTATTCCGCATTAAGCCTTAGTGGTTTGGGCTTTGGACTTTGGACTTGCACTCGGATGGTCCGGATTCGACCCTGGTCATGTATAAGTGAGTTTTCTAACTGAAGTTCATTTTCTAGGTGTTCTTACGGTGAAGAAAAACACCTTGAGGAAATCTCGTGCATTCGAATTCGACGTAATGTATGATTGAGCCTGGTTTCCCTACTGAGTTGCAGATGTCAGTGTGTAAAAACTGACGCTCTCGTCAAATCCCCTAGATCTGGTAGCCGGCCCCGATATCAACTGATCTAGAAACGGGATAAGGCTAGGACGAAGAAAAGAACACTCAGTACAAATAGGAATAGAAAGAAAAAACAATAATTTGAAGTACACTGTTACACTTTTTTTTACATAACATTATTTATAGTTATTTAAAAAATATAGAAAAAAAAGAAAAGATTACGCGTTAATCACACATTTTCACATATGCTACCTGTTGCCTAGATTTTACAGTAACATCCTTAACGTTAATGAGTGTTGGCATCTACTAATTAATAGCAATTATTATGATGCGGACTATAGCACCCCTTTATCCCTTTGTTTCGTATATCCGCATGTCATGCCCTATTATGATTCTATAAATTATTTTTACCCCTTAGAGCAATTACACTCCACTCTGCGATCCACTCTCCACTCTGAAATGAGGCGAGGAGATTATAGGGCCATAAGTCAACTAAGAATGAGCTCGTTGAAGTGTCAATGGGCTGGTCACACACGCAGTAGATCAGATGGCAGATGGGCCAATAAGATTATGGAGTGGAGGTCGCGTTTAGGAAAGCGAAGTGTTGGTCGACCGTTCACCAGGTGGGAGGACGATCTCCGTGCGGTGGCTCGTCTCGGCGTTCATTGAGAGAGGCCTGTGTCCAGCAGTGGACCGATAAGGGCTGGTAATGATGATGATGATGAAATCAACTAAGCGCTGGAACATAAAGACACAAGATTTCATTCATCGCATATTGATGCAAGCTATTCCATTGGGGGGTGGAGTGGGGGTTAGGCGAAATACAAGTGTATGCTCGTATTACCGCCCCTTGTTTCCAAGTACTCGATACTAATTCAACGTAAGCAAACGCCCCTTTTCCAATAACTTGAGTTTCTTCGTACAGAAACTAAAAGGGGCGTATTATCCGTCAATTATCTACAGCGGGTATAAATAGCTTTTCTACTAATATGAAACTTTGTCTGTAGGAACAATTAGACAAAAAAATATAAATAAAATTCTCGTATCAACGGTGTCTTACGTTGCACTTAAAAACATTTTTATAAAGTTTTACATGTTTATAACAATATTAATCGATAGATCTAAGTATATTTACCTTATTTTCGACAGGATCAAAACTTTGGTAATAAACGTTGGCAAATATAAAAAGTTAGAAAATAGGAAACATTTGATTGTTGTTTGTTGCATTGGGCTCCGAAACTGCTGGACCGATTTGAAAAGTTCTTTTACCATTAGAATCCTACATTATGTGTGATAAACATTTTGTACAACTTTATGCTGGTTATGAAAACTTCCATAGTGTAACCAAGGTTGTGGAAAAAATCACAGTAAATCCTTATTTCGTCGCAGTTCTGTCATGTCGAAGGTGGAAAAAAATGGCGAACTAAACTTTATAAAACGACTGAAGAAAAAAATTGTTAGCCTGTCCGTAAGGATGAATCTTACAACAAACATTAATTTGTTGTCATTACCATGACACTGAATCATTATTACCATGAATTTATAACTTTTATATTTTTGTAAATCAATGAATATTTGCCATATTTCGTGAAATATCCGTGCTAGGCCGGGACGGATTGATAGTTGTTTATATATTTTAATCAGTTGGTATTAAATCTCTGGCCCTTTTACTATTAAACCAAATAAAATCAACTTTAATGTTATATTGAACTCCGAAATGTGTTATGGAAAATACCATGACTCAACCGTTTATGTTCTCATATTTTCTAGAAACATACTTTGGTTCCGCTGGCAAATATTTTAACGCGCAGAAAACAACTTCATATGGTGTTGTCAGGAAATACATTTACCCATTTACCTGCCTGGGTGGGATCCTATGGAATGGGACACGGCTAAACAGTATTACCACTAAAATCCCGTGGGTGTCATCGGCCGTCTATACTAAGGCGTCCCGATATTGTCTGCAACAGAGCCCTTGAGCAAACAACCCGTAAAAACTGTGCCTGGACGAAAATGCATAGTAATATCACATGATTCATAGGCTGTGTAGTATTTCTTGAGATTAGCATGTGCAAACAAACAAACGAACACTACAGCTTTATATTATTAGTATAGCTAATAACTTCTAATTCGCTTTAAAAATCAGGGGCCCTGTAACAATTTGTCTTCAGGGACCCGGAATAACATAAAAAGGCACTTTTAACTCAACACAAAGAGTTGCACGTGGCATGCAAATTTGAACTCTATGTTCAGTCCAGAACAAGGTTAGTGTTTTGCTTCAAAATTTATTCATATTCTTCGAAGTTAAGAATGTTAAGTCACAGTTGATGATTTTGGGGTTATGTAGGCAAATGTGTTACGTTCCCTAGTATCGGCACAAGGAGATATATCCTACGCAAGTGGTTAGATGATAGAGATGGCTGCCGAGGCCGAAATTCGGTTAGGAGGACATTTTTATTATTGCCATATTATATAGCTTGATATGCATATCTTCGCTTAATCGTCTGCGGGGAATGTTTATCGAATATGAATATATTTTTTATTGAATTTTGAATCATAACAATGATAACAATGCGGCTGTTTTTCTCGTATAATGCTGCAATTTCTCCTAGCCTGTACTAAAAATAATGTTAACGCCTAGTTGGACTGTTAATGCAACGTCAAAGTGCGCGCCAAGCGTTGACAGCAGTGATAAGCCGCTGCGGAGCCATATTGAAACAAGACACGCTCGGCTTAACCGTGCAACGTCTCACTCGCACTCATTATTCCGGATTGTTAAACTTTCAAATAACTGTTTATGCGTTTATCAAAAACTAATAGAGATCTTGGTACGTACACGTCGCTAGTTTTTTTGCAGTGAAGCTATAAATAGACATTGTAAAATACGTGAATAACTTGTAATTCCGTTTCTAGATACAGATAGTTTTCATTAAAAAACTGGCAGCCTATTCCGTTTTCCTATTATTAAGTACTAGAACTTAGAGCTCATGATAAATAATGTTATAGCCTTTTTTTTCTATGAGTCTAGAACCTGTTCGTTCTGTGTTCTTAACAGACATGCCAAATGGTACATTTAGTAAATCAAGAGCAAAGCAAGACTTGATTCATTCTTCATTACAATAAAAACACTTTTACGGATTTTAACGGGGTTTATTTAAATATTTAACCATTTAACCATGGGCACAAGGGGACTGATGTGACAGATGTTCACCCTTGACCATGTTTGCTGTTAAGCTTTTGAAACGTGGTTAAATAATTAAATAAACCGCGATTAAATTCGTAAAATTTGTTTTGTAACATTCGCCTCATCGGACACCAATATGTTGATTCATTCTTTTTCGAAATGTTTCCTATCCTATACCTACATAGTGTACTCTTGGTTAGTCAATTTAATCTTAAAATGTAGATAGGTGGGTCGAATTGTAGGAACCGTACAATGCCACAAGTTTTTTTACAGTATAAGAGAGCAAACAAGCAGTTGGATCATTTTGATTACTACCGATGCCCACAGACTTCGGCATAATCGGTGTGCATCGTTGTCCTCCTTACCTCTCGGGGGGGCACCGCCTACTTACAAACCGCACGAAACTCGACAGCATAGCTGTCACTTCACGCCACGGCTGCAATGAAGCATGACACTCCTTCTTACTACAAAGTGCTACTTTATTTATTAACATTCGATGTAACAAAAATGGAATACTCGAAGAAATAATATGAAATATAAATATTTTATTGTGGACACAAATGGCCAGATGGTAGAGTACAAAGAAAACATGTTTAAAATATTATGTTTACATTATGAATAGACTGTCTACTTTCAATGAATAGTATATCTTGATGGTTATTACAAAACTATTTTGGTAAGAGGTACTGTCATGCAGAATTGCAGCTGAATTGCGCCGGTACGTCTGAGGATGTACCTCTCGCTCACAAGACACCGCCGTAAAGTGACAGCTATGCTGTCACGTCTTGTGCGGTTCGTGAGTACCCGTTGGCGCACTTGGAGGGGAGGAGGAAAGGAGGGCACCGCATTCGCATGACAACAGTAACGCATCATGTTTATAGGCGTCGGTCGTCATCAAAGCTCCGATTCCTCGTTTCCGGGTGGTAAATGTTACTAGCTGTGCCCGGCGGGCGTTACCACGCCAACAACTAAAGTAAATATTTAAAAAACAATATGAAGAAAGAAAATACGAACTTTCTCCGTTGAAAATTACACATATATATATTTTCATAATAATTAATACTGTACTTTTTGTGTTCATCGATGACATGCAGACAAACATTCATATTTATATTATATATACTATAAAAAACAACTTAAATGAGAACTTTCAAATACTTTTCTATTATTCTGTTTGGGTGCTATCCGTTATAAAAATTTTTATAAACACATAACTAGAACAATTTTGAATGACCGATATGCACTTGTTTCTTCACGCTTATTTCTCTTTTCCGTGGTAATATAGAGGACCTGAATGCCAATCCATTTATCATCAATCACCTTTACGACCATCACTAGGCACTTCTGCTTGCAGCAACGCCTTTTACAATGAGGCCATAGGAATAAAAAACAGATGAATGTTATAATTTTCCCGAAAGCTGTTTGAAAAGATTTGTCACACAAAGCCCGCGGCGTTTTTGCACAAAACTTCACTAAACGTAGTACATTGCCCATCGGTCATGATCCTCTCTGCTTTTGCCATTCTTGCTCTTCAGCGCCGAGGCCACTTAGCTACCGCGCGCGAGCTGCCCTCGACGTCAGATTCCGGGATTGAGCGACCCTGCGGTCTCTCTGGCAATGATAATAATCGTTAAATTTGCTATTGTAAACATTCGGTCAACTGATGATCGGATCGCATGATCGAAATTCATGCTCCCATCTGCGGGCGAGT
>JAFELO010000318.1:249000-277451 GCA_017140195.1 Eumaeus atala | reverse complement strand
GGGGGGGGGCGATCCGAACCTCTATTGGACCCCGTCGCCCGACGAGCCTTCATAGCAATACGATCATTCCATCGTGTATTCTTCTCTTCGCTTCCACAGCACAAGTTCAGGGACGAAAAATTTGTACATTAGGGAAATGGCGTGATTATATGTTGTTGTTATACAAATCTTGAGGGCCGGATTCGGTAAGGACAGGGGCCGGCGATTCAATTCGGGGGCCCCAGATTTGTTATTATTTTGATTAAGTACATATTAACTACACTAAGGTCCACACAGACGCCGTATAAGGCCCTGTAGGTCGTATAGAGTTTGCTTCATGGCGGGGCCTATTTGCTACGTGGCTTTAATCCGGCGCGGCGAGTGTTTGCTCCACGGCGTGCAACTCGCTGTGGTACGCAGCCCAGGCTGTTACACTTTCATCACCACGTGACCGGTGTTCTAATAACAATTCTGTAATTATCAACCGACGGTCACTTTCGCGCTTTCCTTTTATTTTCCAATCAAGTTGTAAAAGGATATCGGTCGCTATAAATGACGCGCAAACTGTTTTGGCGCCTCCTTTTGTAAATATTTTATATATGAATATGATCGATACAATTTCATATTTCACAATGCATTCATATGCACAAAATATCTCCACTCTCGTGCCGGTTCCTCATTTTTTAAATACAGTAGGAAAACCAAAGGTATGAATGTAAATAAATTAGCGCGAAATATAATATATTTTTATTATCGTATCGTATTTTATAAGTCGTAATGGGTGATTACTGAATTGTTCCAAGCAAATTACATTTAGAAAACGTTCTCAAACATCAGTGACGCAGATCAGACATCACAATAAGTGTCGAACATAATAGAAAAAATGGAGGATGGATTGTATATAAATCATTTATAATTCATGTACGTTTCATTTTTCAAAGGGGCTTCTATAGGTAACTCGACATAGTAACAAGAAAAAAATCCAACGCACTAGTAGTGTTGCTACGAATAATGATTTAGCGAAGTAAATGAAAACATTGGGCGTCCCCCCTCGGTCGGATAGCAGAATATTCGGCGGCGGCGGATTTACCTGGCAGGAGTGTCTATTTTTTTTTCAAAAGCGAGAAAAGAGCAATCCGTTTATTTTCAACAAGTGCTAAAAAATGTTTTCATCCATCACAACTTAACATTGATAGATGTTTAGTATTAATGTCACCTCTCATTTATTATTAAAATAATTTCATATTTTATTTTATTTGTATCATTTCTACAGTCCACGCTTTGAATGTTTGTCAATGCTTTTCTATTTAAAAATCTACATCAGTTATAGCTGGGGAAAAATTTTAACAAGTATCTCAAATGACTGAATCGCACACAAGAACAATTTTTGCATACAAAAACCTGCTGTAAAAAGTAATATTATTTCATCATGCATACAGAAATATGCGTAAAAGTGTTTCGTAGAGCGGTATAATATTCTTATTTTAAGGCAAAGCATTCATTAAAATTTATCTCATTGACCAAACATCGAGTGAATCTACACTTCGCGTCATCGTGTTCACGGTAAACCAGACCGCGTACCGGGTCCTCAGTTCAAGGCGAATCGTATTAAATAAAATTTGTTATTTGTTTACATGTAAATGCAAATTGAAAAGGTTCTCTCCGGTTTACGTCGCAAGTTTTAGCATAGTCCATAACATGGTTGAATGGTCTAAAAATATTATTTATAATTTTAAACGACGACTACACCAGGCTGATTGATGACTAGCCCAAAACGACGAGCTTAAAAAAAAGATGGCAAACAAAATTTATTACATTATATTCTATCATCTTTCCGAAAATTGTTCGCTAGATTTTAATTTATTAGTTCTGATAGAACTTGTGTGAGCGGACCTAGAACTTTCTCTGCCGTAATTTTTTTCAACAATGGAAAGAAACGAAATTCGTGCGGAGATAAAGTTTTACGTTTTAAAAGGGAAAACGGCAACACAGATTAAAGTCGAGCTAGTCAGTGTTTTAGGTAATACTGCTCTCCTGCATTGAGTACAATTCACACATGGGTAGCTGATTTCAAACGTGGGAGACAAAGCTGCGAAGTCGCCAACAGAACAAATGAAGTCACGAATCCGGACATGATCAAAAAGATTCAAAAAATCGTTTTGAATGATCGGCGCTTGAAGTTGTGACAGATAGCAGAGATGGTAAGCACTTTCTCCGAACGCGTTTTTTTAAATTTTACACTTTACAACATTTGCGAATGAAAGAGCTTTGCGCATGATGGTTGCCGCGTTTGCTCACTTTATAACACATTAAACATACATCATTATACTCCTGAAACAAAATAACAATGTAAGCAGTGGGCTGAGAGCGGAAAACTTGCACCGCAGAAAGCAAAAACGGGTTTGTCGACTGGCAAAGTGATTGCGACTGTTTTTGGGATGCTCGGGCGATTATTTTAGTGGATTATTTGCAAAGGGGAAAATAATAAATGGAAAGTATTAAACAAGCTTGCTGAAAAATTTTCTGAAGAAATCCGAAAGAAGTGGCCTCACTTAGCCAAAAAGAAAGTTTTATTCCAAAGTTTTTTTGCCAAACTCCACGAATTGCGGTTTCAATTGTTGACACATCCACCCTATTCCCCAGATCTGACCCCGTGCGACTTTCACTTATTCCCGAATTTTTAGAAATGGTTAGGTGGCCGAATATTTTTATCAAATGATGAAGCCACGGTCGCTGTAGACAAGTATTTTGAGGGGATAGAGAAAACATTTTATCAAACTGGTTAACGGCATTGGAGAAGCGGACTAAATGCATCGAGGTGGAAGGAAACCATGTTGAATCATAAAATTGTTTTAAATAGATTTTTAAAGTTTTACTTTTCGTTTCGAATACTTATCAATCACCCCTCGTAGTGAACTGTTGCAGATAAACTAAAAGACTTTGGAAGCAAAGCTTCCATTTTTTAAGTTGTAAGTGTGAAATAGTTATTATCATTATCAGCCCTTATCGGCCCACTGTTGGGCATCCCCTTTCAATGACCGCCAAGACAAACGATCTCCTGCTACTCGCATCCATCCCGGACCGGCTACTGCACGGATATCTTCTTCCCACCTGGTGACCGGTTGACCAACGCTTCGTTTTTATTAATGCGGCCTCCACTCCAGAACCTTACGGGCCCATATGCCATCGGTTCTTCTGAGTGTGTGACCAGCCCATTGCCACTTCAGCAAGCTTATTCGTCGCTTGTTATCGGATACTTTAGTTCTCTGCCTTCTGACTTCGTTACGAATTCTGTCGGACAGAGAAACACAAACTTGCGGACCAGTCCTAAATTAAGAGGCCATGTTTCGGCCCCGTAGGTCATCACGGGGAGAACGCATTGGTTGAAGACTTTTGTCTTCAAGCTCTCCGGTATAGGCAATATGAGAATGTGACGAAGCTTTCGGAATGCTGCCCAACCCAACTGAATCCTTCTATCGGCTTCTTTCCGGAATCTATATATACCTAATTGCAATAGTTTCCCGAGGAAGACATAGAATAGCACCATCGACGTTGACCGGCCTAGGGAGAACGTGTTCGTTGAACATGACTTGTCCAAGCTCATCCTAAGGCCAACACTTCGGGAGGATTCATTTAGGCTGTGCAACATTTCCTGTAAGCTCTCCAACGACCGCATTATACTCAAATGGACGACAGCAGTAGAAATACTCCAGCAAGATACAAACACTCCTTTAAAATTCACTACCGCGGGATTTCAAATTTCTCATACCGAAGGCTTTCTGACAGTGTTTTCCTTTACTGCAAAGGAAGGCATGTTGACTAAATCCAATGCACATGATAATTAAAAAAAAAAACACTTTGTAGCTGTGTACGGGAATAAGATCGAACCCGAGGTCTCACTCAGACCTTAAAAAATTAACAGTACTTGATATTGTTTTTTTTCTTATAGAATAGGGGGCAAACGAGCAATCAGAGGCTTTTTACGACTACCGACGCCCATGAACATCCACATAATTACTATGCCGATGCGTTGCCCTCCTTACCCCCCCTCCAATTGGCCACCGGCTACTGTCAAACCGCACGAAACGCGACACTGAAGATGTCACCTTACGGCGGTATCATGTGAGCGAGAGGTACCTCCCCGGTCGTGCCGGCCCAATTCCGTTGCATGGGAAAGGTAGTGCCATGCATAGTGTATGGCACTACCTCCTATTATGAAGCATGGCACTTCTTCTTATTTTATTGTACGCACATTAAAATCATAGATATCTTGGTTCACACTACGTCGGTTTATATTTCATTCCATAGCATAGTACGGTAATGTATTTGCTGTTTAGTACATCGTTAATTATGTCTTATAGTTTAGCTATGCTTGTTTCGCTAACATAGATGGGGAACTGACAGCTCGCGATAAAAACCAAAATCTAAGGTCGTTCAGCTCGATACGCTGAAATGCTATACATTTGTCAACGGCACTTCCCTAACGGTCCACGTGTAACAGAGATAGACGTACGTTAAATAGTGAGCGATAGAGATGGCAGACGTCTAAGGAATATAATGGTACGTTGACGGGAAAATATTTTGCAAATCAATTGAAACAGACGCTGTGGGTACCGGTTTATGCAAATATTTCGTTTCAACATATTCAATTAAGCTATGAATATTAATAATGAACCGTAACTGTAAAAAAATTGATGCTAATTTTGTAGGGAATAATCATTCGATAGATTAAATTGCACGGGGTATAGGGGGTCATATTATTAAAAACAAAACAATCTAGAGTTTTACCATCCAGTTCATAGGGGGTCAAATTATTAAAAAAGAAAACAATGTAGAGTTTTACCATCCAGTTTCACTCGCTTATTTTTTTCAAGTGAACATATATATTGTTCTTCCAGATTAATAAGAATTTTTATGCATCCAAACTTCATCCAAATCCATCACGTAGTTTGTGCATAGAAAAATAACAAACAAACATCCTCTCTCCTCTCTGTCTATGCTGTTGACACACTACACACCGGTATTACATTCATATGTGTTTCTTTTTCGTCCTGACACAGGTAGAATGCTATATCTGCGGTGCCTCCAGCTCCGTTTCGTAAACGTATTGAATGCGTGATTAACTAATCTCCATACAGATAACATACATAGAGAAGCTGTAAAATAATACGCGTCCACAAAGGAAGCAAATGTGGCTGTTTTTCAGGCGATAACATGCGAGATTAGATAGACAAAGATACAATAGTGTTTCTCAGCTTCCGTGTTCTCTGTTAACCTAGACGGACGCCCGCCGTCGTAGGCCTGCGTATGGCTACCCTTCTCTTTGTATATTATCTCAATTATCTCGCCATGTTGAGCGACATTTTGATGAATCAGTCCAGTTAGCAAAAAAATATGATTTGATCAAATTCTACGTCTCCAGGAAAAGAGGAATGTCTGTCCCCCTATCGTCTCCCTAAACTTTTACTTGCAATACGTATAGAGTTACAGTTTTTAATAGTCTCCTAAAGAAATGACATTAATATACCACCTCAATTATCGTTAAAATTGTACTCTTTATTTAAAAATAGCGACTTTGGCCGCGTGGGCTACAGGCTAAATCACGAGCAAAAGCTATTATTCCTATAGCCCACGTGTTATTTTGATGTGTAAGCGACATTAAAAAAATATATAGCTTGTACATTAGAATAACACTATCACAATAAGTTTCATTGAAATCTATTCAGTAGTTTAAGTTAACTAAGTGAAAGTGTAAAGTACACATATTCATACTTGTAACATTTCGCATTTATAACATTAGTAGAAGAAATAAACCGTAGTTAACGTATAATCTGTACCACTATTGCATTAATAAAGATGCAGCACAGTTATCACACAAGTAAAGTCCATGGCAATCTCCTAATATACAACATTCTCTTTTACTCCCGAAGTTTTATGTTTCCCCTTTCAGTCTGTTTCAGCTTAGACTTTTTGTTGGAAAAGTAATCGCACCACTTAGTAGTCACGGAGTTCTTACCATTTTATTTTGTGGTACTGCTTCCAAAATGTGCCTATGTCATGATGATGTTTATATAAATTTCAATTTGTTCTAATTAAAAAGGTATTTACTTTTAATGAGTGTTTCTAATTTATTTAGTTGTAGGTACTTAATTATTATATTGAACCGACATAAAAAAGTTGAACCGACACATGGCGGTGTGGCTCAGTAGCCTGGTGTGGTCCGAGATACCTTAGGCGAAGCCAATTGAATCGAGTACAAAGGAGCAAAAGGTGCCCGGGGCCTTTGCGCACGGGGCAAGGGGCGAGGAAGGGAACCTCACCCCCTTGCACCGTCGCAAAGTCGGTGGGGTTGTCCAGTGGTGCGGGACAACCCCATCTGTGGAGGTGGCGTCAGTCGACTAGCCGTCGAGGTGCTCTGATGTTTTGTTGTTCCGGGGCACATCATCAAAGGCGGCACTGATAGCACTCGCGGTGGTTTTTGTGAGTGTGCGGCACTAATGTGCCGAGAGCCCTGCACACCACTGGACCCCATCCAGGGCCGATGCGGCCACGTAAATGGGTTTCCCCGCGTCAACAAAAAAAAGGAGGAGGTACGTATTTTACGCGATTACGTCGTCAACTGTAGCCCTATTTTCAAATTATCCTTTTCTTAAAGTATAATTACACTCACAATTTCGTCCCGTGTACAGTTCTAAAAATACACCCCTAACAAAACTAAATAGTAAGATGCGTAGAGGTGTTTTTTCTCTTTCAATCTTATACGGTGTACCGTTTAAAGTTCTTAAAAAATTACTTAAATTATGCGCGTAAATTAGACGAATAAGCGAAAGGCCACGAAGTAGTGGCCTCAGGAAACCTATTGCTCAAGTGCAACATAGATTTTCTTTACGGAAATTACGAACCTAAGCTTCGAACTACATGTCCTAACTCTACATTCCCAAACCAAGGGCCCATTGGAGAAAAAGAGGGCGACGCATAGGCACGACCAGCAACGTCGTAGTAGTTAAAAGGCATGGATTGCCCCTTGATCAGGCTAACTACACTGTGTAAAAAAACACTCTACGGACACTAATTTCAAGCCGATTAATATTATTTTATATTGAAATTATTATAATAATTCATTTATTTCATTTATCAACTTTTACTATTTTTCGCTGTCCATAATAAATAACAATTTATATTTGCCATGAGTTCTTGATACGTAGGTACATGAATATTTATTGTTAAGACATATAGTAGTTTACTATAATGTATTATTTTCTTATTATAAATAGAATTACACTTTTCGGTTATGGAGCCCAAATTGGCGGAACAATAGGGTGCCAAGTGCTGGTAGGCAGAGGGGCCCCGTTAGGACGACGCGCCCCGGTTTGAAATTGCCACAGTCAGAGGCTTGTAACATTCGTTGGTGAGAGAGACCCTATACAATGAATTTGTCCCAGCCCTTAGACGGTATACTTACGCCACTGTGAGCCCGTCCAGTTCATAAGTACTGAGGGGACAATTTCATGGTCGATAGACTTTTGGGTAGAAAGATGAAAACTTAAATAATTAATATTTTCTGTTATTATCCGTCTCACTTGTCATATTGTGGACTCCTACAATTTCGCGTTGTCAGAGTCTGATCAAAGTAAAATAGAACAATGTCAAAAATAGTTGACTTTTTTATCGCATAGGAGGCAAACAAGCAGTTGGGCCACTTGTAAGTGAGTGATCACCAACGGCCATAGATATCCGCAACACCAGAGGACTCACAGATGCGTTGCCGAATATTTAGAGGTAAATAGGCTCTTTTATTGAACATCCTCAAGTCGTTTCGTTGTCGTGGCGGTGGCGCTTGGTAGCTTAAGGCAGCTTGGGTGAGTACCTGTCTATACGAAAGGAAGACTTTCAAGAGGACGAGATGCCTTTGTACGCGCGGCAAGAGGTGAGTAAGCGAGCCTAACAGTTCTGGGCCACTCGCTGTGATTTAATGGATAGTGTTCTAAGACACAAATACGTTTTTGTAGTATCGGGAGTCTAACGAGAATTCGACGACTACCGACGCCCATTAACTTTCGATTATCATCCCGATGCATTGTCCTCTTTCTTTCTCCCCACCAATGGGCCAACAACACAAACCACAAGAAACGCTACAGATCATAGTTCTGAAGTGAAATGTGTGCAAGATGTATCATGTAAGGGAAGTTAGCTCGCTAAAGCATTGGGTACGTTGGTTCTTAAATATGGAGTATATTCGACGTACGCACATACATACCTCCAGGCCAGTGCCCAGCGGAATGAAATTGGTGACGCTCCTCTTACATAACGCATAGTCAGACATGATATACTTTTCGCCTGTTGTCCTTCAGTTGCTAAAAATTCATGTGAGGTGTGAGCATACGCTATCGCTCTTTCTTTCTCTCTTCAGCCGACGTTAATCCACTGCTGGAGATAGGGTTCTCCCAAGGCTCACAACTGATTCCGATCTTTGACTCTCCTAATCCAGTTGTTTCCCGCTGGTGGTCGTCTCGCCATTTAGCGGGTGGGCGTCCCACAATACGTTTGCCTAGTCTAGCGTATGCATACACCGACAACTAAATACCCTTTTTCGAATTTTCACTATAGGCCTTGCGTTTTCAAAGTGCATGAGAAGTGAAGTACGGAATGGCTATGCCGCACGTGGTGGTGCTGTTGTCATCATTCCTAAACCACTTTACACTTAATTTTAACGATGAAACTAAGGCGAAGACATTACGTTATGCGCATTCCGCGGAGTCGTTTATATGCATATCACGTGAAACAACTGCATACAATACAATCCATATATCACTTTTACTTTTTATATGCGCGGTATTAATGTATGCCAACAGATAAAGAACGATTTACAAATAGTTCGAATATAATCTGTAATAATTAATGTGGCGGCATTGATTTAATAAACCAGGATCCAGTTATTATAACACACCAGGATCCAGACAGCGTCACAAGACCGCATTTTAGGTAGTTTTTACATTAAGCAATGTAGAATCTAAAATCATGCGCGTAAGGTTGACTTTGCAAAAAAATATGTTTATGTAACATCAAGGACTCTTTACAATAACAGTTCAGACTGAAATCGTGTATCTTGGTGTTTTTTGTAAATCGATACAAGACTATAGTTAATCAAAGATGCAAGTAATCAATTGAGCCGGTAATAGATTAATATGCACGTAATCAAGAGGTATCGTCCTATGTCGACATGGGATAATTCGACGACGGGATGTTGCGACCCAGCAACACTGAAGACTGACTACTGAAGCCCTACTTTGGTGCTTATGGACATAGAACATTGCACATGCGTACTAATACTTTTTTGTATTTTCTATTTATATTCTGTGGTCTTATTATACAACCTTGACCTGTCCCTGTGTCTAGCTAGCGTTTACTTACCGACCTGTGTTACAGATATCCGTTTCCCTTATCTAGGGAAATATATTTAATGAGCAAAATCCATATCCAGAGCATGTCTCGAACTTGTGACCTCTGGCGTAACTTTACAGTTACCAGTCAATTGGAGCTTTTGGTGCCTACCGACACCCACAAACATCTACCACAGAGTTAAGTAGAGGCATCGCCCTCCTTACCTCATTCCCTAATTGCCAAGCGAACTCTCACATGCAGCACTTTATGGCGGTGTTACGTCAGCGAGAGGAACCTCCTGCCGGCCTGCTACTACCGGGTGCTTAAACATTGTCTAGCAGAAGCGGCAGTGCTTTTGGACTGATGCCGCAAATACATAGCCTCTTCTGCCTGGTAATGTCTAAGTGTACACGCGTCTCTTTGATGCTCTGACTGCTCCGTGGTCTAGTGGTTAGCCACAAACATGATTAGCCACCGACGTGTCTTTGTGTTCGAATCCCGGGACGGATCAAACAAAAAGTGTTAGTATGAGTTTTCGATTTGTAATAACAGTCCGGAGTCCGAATACTGGTGTTACACACCCGTGCCGCGGAGAGTACGGTCTGACATTGGTCCTGCGTCTGCTTTCTCTCCGGTCGTGTCGGATTGCCAGCTCGTCGAAATAAGAGAATGAGGGAAAATATAGTGCACTGCAAACTCTTGTGCACTATATGTCCTGCGCAGATGGCTCCTCTCAATAGAAATAGCCGCTGTAGCCGAAATTCGGCTAGGACGACAATATTATCATATACATGCCGCATCGTATGTGGATTCCTAAAGTACTCCGTCATTACCTTCGGTCGACAGGCCCGATGGCGTGCGTGACTCATGCACTAGCTATGGCGACGTTTACTTTACCCGAGAACATTGTCAATGACACTAAGCTTAGATATGACTAGCGGCGCCCCGCGGTTTCACCCGCGTAACATCGTAAAATTACATATAACACATATAAATATAAACTTCAACCCCCCTATTTCATCCCCTAGGGTTTGAACTTCTAAGAATTCTAAGATGTAAGTGAGCATTAAGCTCACTTATATTAAGAAAGTAACTTCTTTACAAAATTCCAAGTGTCTTTGTACAGTCGCTTCGTCTGTGCGTTGTCTGTCTTTTATATAATATAGATGCTTCGAACGAAGCATCTGCTTCTTTACGTCCCACAGTTGGTCATAGACCATAGTTCTCTCTCACGAAACAGCGCGCCCACTGCGGGTTATTAAAATAATTATTTATTTCTTTTTTTTTAATACGCCCATTAACATCAGCATACTCACTATGCCGATGCGTTGCCCTCCTTTCCTCCTCCCCTCCAATGGGGCACCGGCTACTCACAAAGCGAGAGGTATCTCCCCGGTCGCACCGGCTCATTAGGTCAGATGTGTAATGGTTAAAAGCCGGCGATGCCAAAGACATCTAAATAAGCGATGAAGACTGGTTGCGTATGTTGTTTCACCCAATGGCCACCATACCATACGCTGTTAGTCATCCGAACATATCTCCCTTCGGTCTACTATTGAACTATATATTAAACTATATTAAATTAATTAATTAAATTAGTAAGCATTCCGAGAAGTCTTTACCCAAGACAAAGACCTTTAAAATTGTATAAACAGAGCACCTTGTGTGAAAATCGCATTGAATTGTAGTCTTCAAATCGGACGTGTACTTTTAGTCCAAATAAACATAGAAACAAACAAAAAGATCCCTCAGCTTTTAGAGGTAGTGTATAGATGACATAAATACATAGGCATACCAAATTATTGTATTATATAATCCACTATGTAACAGGAAATTGTTATAAATTATTACGGTTCACGATAATAATCTAACTAAATGTTTGTTTTTAATAAAACTATTAAAGAAGTATTGTACTGGCAGATTTAGACTAACGACTGGTCTCCAATCATTAATCTATTTAAGTCAATAAAAAATACATTACTGCTGTAAAAAACCTTGACAGCTGAGTGTTGACCTTTGAATAATAGTGCTGTGACAAAATCGGTTTTGTCGAAGGCCAGACACGAAAGGGGTCTGATCTGGTACAAAAGCACGTGATGTAAGCATCACGTGCTTTTGTACCAGATCATTAACATTTTCTTTATACCGGCATAATTTACATCTTTATTTGATTGCTGTATTGCAGCATAACACTACTACGCGTCCGGGTAAGTGCTACGGTGTGAAGCGAATAATCTTGGACGCTTACTAATGCCTCACCTCGATTCAAAACGTGTACGCCATCTCTAATAACTTAGATTGAAGTCGTTCGCCTTTTCATTTATCAACATTGTCACAAAATAAGATCACACGATATTAAGTGACTAATGATCCTAGGTTTAATAATGACGTCCGTAGCCTGTAGCTTATTCGAGCAATTTGTTGTCTGTTTTTAGTCAACTTCATGCCGGCATGGTTTCGCTTTTTACTTGATGGCATGCTTTTTAATTTTAATTATGTGGCAAAGCCTGCGTATCGAACGATCAGGCCACTGTGCACCACGGGAACCAGGCCAAAGTCATGACAAACAATTACAATGCCTGGTATAAATACACCTTTTAAATTCTGTGCGAATGAGGTCAAAAAAGTTGGCAAGACACAACCTTTTATTAGTGAATCATCGTCGTTTAAGAGTTTTAAATTTAAGCAACTCTAACGCGAAACAAGAAAACTTTAGTACAACACGAAAATGTATCATACCGAAAGAATAGAAGAAAGACTGTTAGGTGTAAATAGTAGTTTTTTTTCTTTTTTTCCTAAATGAGTCGTCTTAGTCCAAAGATTCATATTTTTATGAGGTAGCGGTTTCTTCAATTTGATACAATATTGCGCAGGCCCAGCCTACCGAGGAATGAACATGAATTTATAATTCTAAAAGAAAATTTAAATGGTAGTTTGCTTTTTTATCTTTTTAATTCCACTGTTTTGTTGTGTACGTTTTGCTTATGCCTGAAAGTATCAACATGATTCAGACTGCTTTACATTTGAATGGCTGAGGATACACCATAGATTTACAAAAAATACAAGATGTTAAACTGTCGTTTTATTTTTAAAAGATGTGCAAAATGTAAACATAATTCCTTGAAATGTCAACCTTACGCGCATGTGTTTAAATTATTTTTACAAGGTACATAATTTGACAGTTGCACATCTTTTATATGGACATTTTTTTGTCTTGTATTCTCTGTCTGTCTTGGTATTTTTCTAAATGTATGGGATACATAGATCTTAATTTGTCTGTGTTCAAGATTGCACGGTATGACTTATGCCATTCTTGGATCGGAACAAATATGCTTAATAGAATTTCAGACCCTGAAGCGGAATTCGGACTGTAGAAATCAAGGGTGTTATACACCAATGCCTCAGAAGTTTTGGTACAGTGCCCAATCTTTATCAAGAATAGGAACTACATCTATTTATAGCATATACTTTAAGCCGAGAGTTTATCTATGTTGGTTTTGCTCATTGCAGTATAGAGACTCTATTTTTTAACAAACGGATGATTTGTTATGTTACGTTTCGATGACTCTTGTATCTAAAGGCCAAGGCACATAAGCCGTTGTCCACACATTAACATTTCTCCTGAGTGAATCAACTAAGTGTTTCCACTTAACATTCCGAGTATCCTGTCGAGGACCTTACACCTGCACGCACTATCTATATTTATAAGGATCACGATCAACTAAACCTTACCTTTTTTTTTTTGACTGCTGTATGCTGACGGAAGTGTCCAGTGCAGCCTCATCGGTTACTTGAGAGACACGTCGGGCAACGGGATAAGTGAGACTGTGGTCGATAGGGGGACTGATCCCGATAGTTATTTAACTAAGTAACTATTATTTTCTTGGCAGAGGGGACGGGGCCTCTCGTTCCCCTCTCTGACGAGGAGGGTTGCTCACTTGCGGCAGCTTAAGTTGGCCTTGCTTTGTCGGGGGGAATTACCTAACTAAGCCTCTGTATGCTTCGCCTGTACCTAATGTCCTCTGAATTTTGGCTTCAGCGGTCATCTCTCTACAGATATTCGAGCCATCTGCGTAGGACTCATTAAATTGCACAAGTGATTGCTTGTCAAATTGATAAAACCGACATTTCATGTTCGCGTTGTTTAATTTTGTCTCATAATCTATTTTGAAATAATCATTTCTTTAATCATAAAAAATGTGAGAGAGATGATGGTTTAGATTTGGAGGCCAAATTAGGCACAACAAAGGTTTGGCGGATCGTCAACCAAGTATTGAGACGAGGTCTTGGTAGGATGCCGGCAGGCAGATCCGGTCTAGGTATGATGCCAGAAGATAGAGCCAGTAGGCAGTAGCAGGGGGCCAGTAGGCCGTAGCAGGGTGCGTGATATAGACCTTTAGTCCCATTCTAGTCAAGTCTTAGTCCATCAGTTCAATGTAGCGATACGGTTTTCTGATGATAATAATAATTGTTATTATTACATAAAGCCATTTATGTGTCCCATAGTTGGGCAAATGCCTCCCCCATTTTTTTTTCCACTTTTCTCTGTATAATGATAAAGAAAAACATTTTTTCAGTTAAAGGACCTACTGTTATCTTCTGCAGAGCTTACTCGAAAATTGCGAAAGCTAACAAAAGCAGTAGCCACCGTATGGAATGCCACCTGCAAATGTGTGCACTGTGCACGTCATTCAATACAGGTTATATCATATTCACCGGTTCCTGTTATTTGAAAATTATAACACTGAAAAATAAATAGCAGATACTTGCTCTACGTGGCCATAGGCAGCACATTCAAGATAAATATTCTTAGTTGCTTAGTAAATGTTTAATGACAACTGAATGACTGGTTGTCTGACAACGCATAAACGAAATTGTTGGAATTTGATGTACATGCAAATGGATAGTGTACGGGGAGCACTAAGAGAGGAGCATTGGAAATCCTACCCCAAACGGGGAGAAATATGTGGAAACATGTATTTATAAAAGTCAACACAATGACATGAAATATTTATATTTTAATTGCATTTGTAATAATATTGATATTATGAGTAATACAGTTATTTGTGGACATCAATATTCAACGCCTGATATAAATCTCCTATGAATGATTTAACTTGCAATAACTTAATAAGTTAGTAACTTTAATTAAAACACGATAGGATACATAATCGTTATTACATAAAAAGCAATCAGCCGGTCATAATGAAATATCATGTACCATTAAGACCACAATTGAATAGATTTATCTAGCTACCTAGATTGTGAAATTAATTTCCAATTCTATAGAATAGAAGGCTCTATAGCACTACATAATTAAAATTACCAACTTGGTCATAATATTCATGCTCGTGATCTAGGTGTATATACCACTATAGAAAATAGCATAATTTTAATCTTTAAAGTTCGCGGAAAGTAGGATTAGTTACTTATATGTCATGTTGTTATACATTGACTCTTTATTCATCTTTTCTTTAAAAGTTATAGAAAAATATATTTTAATTGGAAATAACAAAAACCTTGAGTCAATTTTGGGTGAATTGAATTGGCAAATTAATTAAAAAATACAATTCGATATAAGAATGAATACAAATTTAGAATGTTCGAAGAATGGAAACAAAAACGTTTCATTTCACTCAACAAAATACCTAGATACAGTTCGACGTTAAATGTAGAGAAAGCGACCGCTATATAAAAACACTTACCTGATAAAGTATATAAACCACAGTCGATTTCACTAAGCAGACGACTATAAAACACTTTTTTTAAACAAAACTTCGTTTTTTTTACACAAACAAAGCGACCTGCGAAAGAAAATCCACAATTACTTTTTTACATAACTGTTACCTGCATCGTTTATTATCCGGTTTTTTATAATTTCTATTACGAAACTCACTTGCGTTACAACTTAAGTTGACATTAATATATATATATATATATATATATATATATATATACGTGCGTTATTTTTTGTAAATAATATTGAAAACGAATCAGTTTGAAACTCGTGCGATCCTGGCGACCGGCCGTTCTCTACTGCTAGGCCAAGTACCTACTTGCATGACTTGTAACCAAAGAGGTGAGAAACGTTGACTGGTTTTAAAAGAGGCTTTGTGTTTTCACAACATTAACCGGCAATACTTTCACAGAGTTGATATCTCTATTTACATGCGATTAAGGTTGAATGTTCTTTGCTGTTTCCACTATGAAGGCAACAATAAGTATGTATTTTAACCTCATCATGATAAATCTTGTACAATAGTGTATTTATCAGTATAAAGAATAAAAGATCATAATTGAATGTGATTTTTTTGTATGCAAAGTTGTCACACGCTGCTAATATGTGTCGAGATAAGATCTCTTAACTACAGTACTGATTAAAATTAAAGAAAATCCTTCCTACCCATAATATAAACTACTTCCGTTACCGACTGACTGACAGAGGTTCCTTTCATGATGTAAGTGGGCACTGTGAAATAATTTTTAGAAACTCAATCCCCAAGAGGGCGAAATGGGGTCATGAAATTTATTATGAGAAAATTAAATTGAAATGAATTTAAATAAATCGGGCGAAACCGCGGGGCGCTGCTAGTAACTAACTAAAGCTTCAGTCCCTAGGCACTAATCATATTGGACTAATATTTCCTACAGGGACGCTTAAAAGATATTTCTTCAATCAGAATCTCACGAATGCAACTTTTGGACCTACCAGCAGCACGTAAATATAAATATGTTGTACTTTAACTAGGCGCTATAATATTCCACACTGCAACTTACTTAGATACTTTGATACTTTTGTGTTGAATGATCTAGGCCTATATAGTATGAGAAAAAAGGTTTAGACAATTGCCCCAGTAGGTGCTTACCTACGAGCATCACTTTTTTCTTTAAATTAAGTCGTAGTTGCTACAAAGAGACACCGCATACAATTATTTGTGGCTGTTTAATGTATTATCAATTTTGTTGTTGTGACGGAATAGGGATATTCCGTGTCCTTTCCGTGGCAATATTGCAATAGGTGGTGCCATGTTGCATTGATGGCGCGTTTCGTGTGTTTTTCAGTGGAGGCCTACTGTAGGGAAGGAGGGAAAGAACACAACGCCTGGGCATGTTAATCATGGGGATGCTTATTGGCAGTGACACTAATAAAAAGGCTCCGAATTCTCGTTTGTCAGTAAAGTTATAGTAAAAAAAATATTCATCTCTTACACTTACCGAAATCCAAGATTCACAACTGCTCCTTAAAATGGATGCGTTTCTGGGCTAGAAGGAGAAATACTTCGCCAGGTAGTAAAATTCAATAGCAGCAATGCCGTCAATTAACCTTAAAAAAATTGATAATGATTTGATATTTAATTGACTTAAATTAAATAGTGTTGATAGAGCGGAGGCAACAATAAAAGATTCCCAGTACAATTTCCCACTGCCTTAACCCAGCGTTCCTCTTCGTCTTAGATTCTCCCCACTCCCCCTTCTCGTGTACGTTCCTTTCCACGTTTAAATTATTGGCCTTTCCTATAGGAAGCCTATCAATAGGAATGGAGGTCAACCACTTCATAGAAAGCAAAAACAATTTTAATCTGTATCAAACCCTAGTATTTGAAAGCTATGACCGCAACTTTGACAGTTTCTGGCAGCATACGCATATTACTGCGATTGTCTTGAGAGAATTTATAAATTTCATTTAATATGTCTTACTGGTGAGTATCACATATTATATAAAATATAGCTACATGTATTGTTCATTGAGAGAGGAAATGTATATTTAATTAATTTTATTACAAGGTACAACAGATATTGTCATCTTTCGAAAGACATAATGATGACAATCGACAATAAATAATTAGTAATGAGTAAATAAAAAATATTTTGATGGACCTTATTATTTTCTGTCCAGAAATAATTTGAAATTACTGATTTGAGTAATTAATAGTATAGTCTCGACGTGATTCGTTGGACAATAATGTTCTATTTGTTAAAGACAGCGAAACCGCAATGAATAACAATGACTTTACATTTTGCTTTCAGTCAGTGAAAGAGTCTTTGTCCATAAAGGTACAGTAGTTCCAGGAATTAACTCTTCAATAGTATGGAAACTGTGTAATATACACAGTTTTTGGCGTGCCTCAAGTCGGCCATCAGCGCGTGAAGGATACTTTTGTATATGAACATTTTGGCGTTTCGCGTTCGGATTATGACAACACTGATATGCCTTTGGTTAGCATAATAATAAAGGAGAATGATGATGATAGCAGGTGACAGTGCATTGGAAAATCGTCAGTTTGTACTACAAAACGAAAACTATGATCATGACCCATCAAATTCTTTGAGCTGTTGAAGGATCCATCGTATTCTTTAATTAGAGAACTTAAAAATCTGACAAATCTTGATCGTCCATAACTTCTGCCTACGACAATAGGTTCGTACCTAAGCAATGTCAAGTAATTATTTTCCAAATAAACATATTTTGTAACATCATTGCAGTTGTTCCCAATGCGCCTTCACTACCAACTTCGATAGTGCCTTGATAATGCACCACCAGCTTCATCACGAAGCCAGCGCTAGCGGCGGCAGACGTCAACATAAGGTTAGTATGAGTATTTTGAAGTAAAATTTCTTTTTTTTTTTAGGAGCTAGAGAGATGCAAGCATATATTTCTTTCTATCTTCCTCTCAAAACCAGTGTATAAAATAAAGTTAAGTATAAATTTTTTCTTCAGTCTTGTGGTCTAAAACACACTCGTATTCTTTTATGAAATCAATTAAATTAATAGTTGGCTATCAATGCTGTATGTATATAGATACTGGACTAACTCATTTCTTTTGCCCTTTTGGAAAGATATAAAGTCTTGTAAATCGCTGAGGGAAGTTAGGACGCTACCAAAACTATCTTCTTATGATCGTGAAACAAGAGTTAACACCAGTTCGAAATAATATTTTTTTAAATATAATTTTACGGCCTTGTTTGGCGCGTTTGTTTGTGAACGCGAAGTTTGATCAATAAATTTGATCGAATATCGGGCGTTAGTATATAAAAATAATTAGTACCTTCATACAATCGACATGCAATACGCATATATACATACATAACTATCTGTATGACAGGGCAACTGTGGACTTGCGGATTAATCGAAAACACGACTGTCTTCAACCCTACTTGAACCTTAAGTAGAATAGGCCAACAGCACTAAAGAATGTTCAACACCCGTAATAGTTGAAACACCCTCACACACACACAGAGTATTTAATTTTTTTTTTTTTCAGAAAATCTCCTCCATTGCCAGGGAGTCTCATTCCGATCAACCATTTCCAATCTACAAGGAAAATAAAGGTGGAAAATGTAAGTTTTTTTTGTATAACAAACAAAGAATCGGAGCCATTTGGTGAATACCGGCGCCCATAAACAACTTCCACCCGCGCATATGCGTTGCTCATTACCTCTATTAGTAAAATAACCCTCTATATTTACAACATTTCAAATTCGCACCAAAAGCAATTAACAAAAATTTAAAATAAGCATTGCTTTGTCTATGTCTAAAAAAAGGAGAAAGAAGTACCCCATAGAGAACTGCGTGGTTGTGTATTTATGGCAGTGCTTATTAAAATCCTATATCGATGTTGTAAGTTCTATTTGTCGATCTTAATGATTTTTCGGGCTAAAACGCCCACATTCACAAATATTTTTATTATTCCACGTGTCAGCGCTCGCACGCTCATCCTCTGCGACGCGTTTGCTGGACAAGCTGAAGGCCCGCTTGTGTAGAAGCAAAATGCTCTTCTCCCATCCAGAGGAGACCGTGGACGGAACACAAAATGTTAGTATTATCAAAAACTTTACTGTGAGTGGTAAATATACAGTTTAGATATCACGGAGAGAAACTGCTGCAAAAATACAAAAATGTTTACATTTTTCTTTTGATGGGACATTTGTGGTGTTACATCCTCGTGCTTTGGAGAGCACGTTAAGGCATCGGTCCTGCGCTTGATATCCCCTTGGTCGTTACGGTCCCTTCGGAATAGCGAATGGAGATATTCTCACAAGCGCACACAACATTATATCCTGCTCGGTTGGCTCCTCATTGTACAGATGGCCACTTGTGTCGATTCTACTCAGAGGACAATGTAATGTAAACTATCAATGAAAAATTAGCTCGGCTTGATCCACCACCAATGTGATTGCCCGAGGTGTCATTTTTTTTTTTACAGAATGTGAAGGCAAACGAGTAATCAGAGCCTTTTGTTGACTAACGAAACCCTTAGATGTCACATTATTGTAATGCAGATACGTTACCCTCCTTTCCTTCTCCCCTCCAATGGGCCACCGGCTACTCAAAAACAACTCGACACCTGTCACTTTACGAAGGTGTCATGTGTGCGAGAGTTACCTCTTCGGTCGTGCAAGTCCATTTCTGATGCAATATAGCATGGCACAACCTCGAACTAAAAGGTTATCATAGAATAAAATCCTGAATTGTATTTGAGCTTGTATTAGATGGTAGATGGGGGCACCAGAGACGCCTCGCCGTTGTTTCAGCTATGTATTAAGAACAGCAGGTGAAAGGTCAACAATACAAATATACAATTCGAATGTGTAAGGCCATACTACGATCAGATAGATCGGGTCCTCGTGGTACTGTCAAGAGTCTTCGTAACCGGCGTGTCTGTATGAAGAGAGTTGTGTATGTGGAGGAGGCAAGGCAGGTATGTGAGGATCGTCATATGTGGCACTCCGTTCTCTGCCTACCACATCAGGGAACGTGCGTGAAGAATATACGAGACAACACTAACACGTCTCGTATTATTTCGTGTCATTTTTCCCAACTCAACTCTACTCTCCTGTACATCATATTAAGTTTATTTAGGATAAGCCAGGCATCTAGCCACACTGGAGAAGCAATCCTGAATCAATGATGATGGCCCATCATTGATATCTAGTTAGTCTGGACACGTTATTCAATACCTTTACCTGTTCACAGGATGTCACTTTTCAAAACCAACACTCGACAAAGATGTGTGATTTGCAGACAATTGAAATTCCGAGAGAAAATCATAATGAAACATTTGGTTGTCACTTATGCACCTTCGAGGCCGATAGGTTTTATATTTTTATTAACTTTTATTGCTTTCAATGCAGGAAAATTATACAAATTTTGGAAAGAAAACACATTTTGAAACTAAAAAGTTATCACAGTGAAGATGATTCAGTAAATATGCCGAAAAGAGCTAGTGCCAAGCTGCATTGGAGCCGAATTGGGCCTTGGAGGTACCACATGACATGCGGTTTGTGAGTAGCCAGTGGCCCATTGAAGGGAAATATAGGGTAGCGCATTGGCGTCATCATTATGCGTAAGTCTACGGGTGTATACAATAAAAGAAAACATCGCCATAGATAACTGCCCAAAGTACGGAAAGAATGTTAGAAAGAGGCAGGCGATCCTGCAGCTACTGCTACTCTACTGATTTGATTGTTTTTAATTCACAATTCTTAATTCTTCTTTAAAAACATCTTGGAGATAAAGTTGGCTGAGTGGTGAGGAGATGAGATCAGGAGGTTTCTAGGCTAGGTCTAAATGGTCTGATATTTCAAAGGCCTATTCTTTGTGTCATGAATCGAAAGGAATATTTGTGTTAATGACCTAAATGTTTATTCTCTGGTCGAGATTGGCTGCAACGCATATGTGCCGAGGTATGCCAGTATTCAAGTATTGAGTTTTCAATGAGAGGTTCTTTCTGTCCAAGAATGTGAAATACGATATTGATTAGGGACCGTAATTATATTTTAATTCAGCAAATCATTTGGTTTCAGAATAACCGTGCTAGACCGTCATCTTCTAAATGATCATAAAATTGGTATTGATAATCTCCTCAAACTGGTCATGGCTAAAACCACAGATGGGCTGTCTCAGGACAATGCAAACGATCTATATGGAATAAGGCAACCGTACTACAAGCCTCCAGATGAAATAATAAACGAAGGTGAATTTATTATAGAAACAATAGCGCCTAAAGTTAAAATATTAAAGCACGCATCAATGAACACGGATTTAAAATGGACGGATATACCGAACTTGGAAGATTGTAAGAATATATCAAAGGAGATAGAGCAAATTATCGAAGTACCAATAGACGGAACGGATAACGAACGGCTATTGATGAAAATGCAGACGTTGAACGAATATATGAGTAAATTCGTGAATTCGTCGAAGACACTAAACAAGGTGCTCACGAAAGAATTTAGCCATAAAAACTTGAGCCGACCGGGCGACAGGCCGTATTTTGATCTGGGTTTGGGCGAGTAAGTATTCGTTCGTTTCTGGAATACAAATGAGTATTTTACGATGTTGCATGGTTGGTTGGTTCCAGGTTTTAAGATTGGTAAAATTAATTGCTTTGATGGGGGACTGTGCTTGGGTGTATGCTGATTCTAAATAGTTTTTATACGATAGGTGTATATAGGCGATGCGGCGACTAAAGTAATGTTTCCTATATAGTGTAATGAGACAAACAAGCAGTCGAAACCTTTTGGTGACTACCGACTCTCATAAACCTCCGCATAATAAATTAAAACGTGTTGACGTCCGTTTACCCTGCCCCCCCATGGAGCTACTTCCAAACCGCACGATATAATTGTTATGCAGACCTGTTGCCTCCTTCCCACCAATAGGTTACCTCGGAAACTGAGTAGAGATATACCATACCAAACGTAGGTGGCAGTGTCATATGAGCAAGAGATACCCGCTTGTGCCGGCCAAATATATTTTTTTATAAAAATATCGCAACTAATTAACGCAATAAAAAATCCCTCTAATGCATATTCACCCCACTGCACATTTTTTCAATGTCATGTTTGCTGCTTGTAATGCGGTTTCATATTTACAACATATTCCATATATTAAAAAATTATAATAAACCGCATTTTCTATTGAATATTAATAAAATAGCGAATTGTACAAATTTGAGCAACACTTAGAAAGAAATGTATTAGATATTTATTGTTCTTTTAATTTTTTGACACTCGCAGCCAAAACTCTCCGCGAGAGCGCGCCCACAGCGAGAGATACGATAAGAGTAGAAGCCGAAGCCCAGAGAACCGGTAATATATTCAGCTGTTTCATAAAACAAAGTTTATTTGCAGCAACAGCAGGGTCGTCTTCGCAGACCGGGAAAACTTGTGAGGACTGTGGGCATCGACCCGGGTTGGATCGCAAGAGGATAGCTATCTCCTAGGTGATAGGGGCAACCCATTAGGAGTGGGTTGTGATGCACCTAAGTACAATGTCCGTATTGCCTGAAGATCGGACAGGAATAGCAGGCTTGTGGCCTACTGGTGTGGCGGGTAGTGTAGTGTTATGTCGTGTAGTGTGTTGTGGGTTATGAATGTGCGTGTAGGATCCTCATCCTTATTGCTGGACCCACGGACCCTTCCCTGCTTGGTGTATCACGGGATACGGCTGCCCGTCGGGTGTCACGCATTTAGTGGGTCCATATCACGTAGATAAGCATGCGGCCCATTGTCCGCGCACTAAACATGCCGCAAGACAATCGGGTCACAGAGTCACCCACAGACTCAACTTGCAGGACTCGCACGATCACATCGGTCCGGACGTAGTGGCTGGCTCCTGTGATTACTCGCAGGGTTATGTGTTGGTGGGCTTCCTCAGGGCTGGGGAGGTCAGCGCGTACCATTCCGGGGCAGCGTAATAACAGACAGACTACGACCGGGTGTCTCCCCTTATTCGTCTCGGTGGCCACGTGGTAGATTTTACCCGCGCCAGTTGCAAGTCCATTGGCCGCTTAGGAAAACAATCTGCTCGTCGTTTATGGGGATATTCAGCTTCAATAGCCGTTCGAAGAACTTGGCTATGTGCGACAGTAGCGTGGTCGGCCGGTGGCTTCCGGGTAGTTTCCGAAACTTGCCCGGCTTTGGCAGGATGACAACTCGTGCGGAGCATGCAGTTGGCTAACCTGGTGAGAGCCACGACTGTGCGCCTCGACATCATCACCAGTACTGGGGATGGGGGATATTGTCGGGGCAAGGAGATTTGCGTCTCGAAAAGCGAACTGAGCGGGAGAGGTGAAATCCTTCCCGCTCAGCGGCGGTGGCGAGCTCAACAGGAGCTCTCGGACGCTACTTACTCGTGGTGCTCGGCGGCGACTGGTGCTGCTGGGTGTGGTGTGAACTGTGTCTATAGATGGTTGGCGTGTATTTCTGCTCGTGTCTGGGCGTTGTAATGGTGTTGGCCGTTTGTGTCGATAAGTGGACTGATGTAGGCTTCTGACCTGGTGAGTCGTTTGTTCAGGGCACTAAGAGATGTGTCATTCGTTCCGGCCTTAGGGATGGTTTGCTCACAGCCTACACCCCGATAATCATTCGCCCTTGCAGACACATCCTCTGGTAGTCGATTTAGTTCGGTCTCGATCAACGGGCAACGGGTCATGTCTGTGTCCGGGTCCGGAGCGTTCTCAGCTGCCTTTTCTTAGGCAGACGGTAGGTATGGGCGAGTTCAGTCCGACCGTGCTTTCACGTGTACGGTGGTAGTTGCCGCAGTCTGTGCAAAGCTATATCTCTAATATAAGGATTATGTTTTTGCCATTTGTCAATGGAACCCTAAGGCTAAACCGCGCCGGAGGCGGTTAGCGGTTTTATTAATAATCTCACGGGACAGTTAACGATCGGTTTAAGTCCAGGGTGGCAACCAATCGCAGAGAACCGCAGCGTGACGGTCGCTTGTAAATGCGGTGTTTACGCGGTCATGACTTCTTAGCCTTAAAGGAAAAATACTATTTGAAAAATAGATATAGTCACGAATGTTGTTCTTGACCTGTACCCAGGCCTTCATTCTGCAAATACGATTGTATTTGTGCTAAAGATCGCAGGAGATTAAATACAAACTGCCTAAGCCTATATAAATAACATACATTTTACTACCTTCATCATCATCATTATCAGCCCACTGCTGGACATAGGCCTCTCTCAATGAACGCTATATTTACTATATTTAATATTAAAATGTAAAACTTAGCGCCTGTTAATAAATAATAATAGTCTCTCGGACACAACAATCATAAGCCCGTAGCCAATATAAGCGGACGGACGTTAAGTCGAGCACTGACATGTATGTAATAAGATATATGTAGAAATAGAAAATGATATGTACTTTTCATTTTTTCTAATTTCAGAAACGACAAGAAATATTCATCGGACAGTTTTTACTTTTGATTCAGCTTTATTATTATTATTGAATACTATTTCATAAATATTGTTGTTTATTTGTTAACTTTTGACTTACACTTTTAATATATTCTAATAAAAGCCTATTTTATTCAATTTTTTTATATTTATGAGCCTCAAAGTTCGAAAAAGTCTAAGAATAAAAAATGTCGAAAAGAAAACATGTATTTGTTCCATTTCAATAATTAAATAATTTCCAAATCATCGGTTGTCCGTTTTATTACACCCGCAGTGACTACAAATGCTTTCACGGTGACGATGACAACATGGTGAAGGTTCATATTCCGCTCGAGCACAACGTTTTATATTAGAATCCCCACTGGACATGTGATGGCAACACGTGGGATTTGTTTGTTCAGCATTACGGACACTTGTTTTCACAACTGGTAATATTCTGGGTCCGTTTCTAATCATAGGTCTATTGCTGTCCTCTAACATAATGTTTGTATCGTTTTTGCGGACAGTTGCAAACATTCTGTTAACTTCTTCGATAGGATCTTTGGCTTCAAGTTTATCTTTTAAAGATTTTTTCAATTCGTCAAGCTTCATTTGAGGTATTGAAGACGATTTATTTTTAATTGAAAATTGAGATTTCGTTATTTCCTCGTTGCAACTTATTATTGTAAATTTGGACTTTTCGATGTTTTGTAAACTTTCCCCGATAGAATACTGAAACATTTTGCTAACTGTTAAGTTTGGGGTATTATTCATTTCAGTACCCACACAAACATCTTTAAACATCGTCGTTCTTTTAATTTTAGAATTAGATTCTTTCTTGTTTTGAAATACAGTCAACACTTCATTTAACAATGTTAAATCAGGATTTCCGTCCGTGTAACATGTGTGAGTATTATTACATACATCTTTCTCAATGTGAGTTTCGTTGCCAGTTTTATTGTTAATTTTGGCGCAATCTTCAGCGTTGCAACTTCTCTGGCACACTGGACAAGATTTGGACTTTTGTTGGCTGCACTCGTTATTGCTGCTATTCTCTGCTAGGGCATTTTTATTCAAGCATATAGAACAAATGAATCTGTTCGGGTTTGCTCTGCCATGTCTTTTATCGTGCAACTTGCTTTCGTTCATATTTTTTGTTCTTTCGATATTCCGCTTGTGTTTATATTTATAAGTTGTTATATCTATTTGTACTATCTTGGTTTTCTGTCTTGCTATCATATAAAAAATGTCTCTGTGAATCAACAGAATCGTAATTAGGATTACAACGTTTAGAAATTATTGAGTTAATTATAAACTTTATATCGGCTATGCAATGAATCTGGATTGAACCAGCACGACCCGGGCGTACCTTTCACTAAATAACATCGCTTCGCCGTCGCGTTTTATGTTTTGTACGTAGCTGGTGGCCCATTGGCGAGAGGGAAGAAAGAAGGGCAACGTATCTACATGGTAACGATAAAAGGCTACTTAAAACGATCGTTTACCCTTCTATTATACGAAAAAAGTAAGTACACAGCAGTAGTAGCAGCGGGGCACAGATATATTGATTTCAATGAAATATTGAGATTCCTTAATAATAAATCATAAAAGACGTAGTAGCAGTCATATTTTAAAAAAATCGTTTGACTCTACAATTGCGTCAGCTGGCACCAGAGTGCTTTAGTTATTAGTCGATAAATACCATCTCATCGACAATCTGATACTGTAAGTCTACGCGTTCGTATAAATTATCCAGAGCATGTTTCCTCGTCAATTTCAATTAGCTACATTAAATACAATATACAATTATTTAATGAATATAAGTTATTAAAGTATAACTCACCATATAAATGCAAGACTCATTGTTTCGTAAAAAATAAAACCAATTCACCTTATTCCAAAATATTTGCTAGTCCGTCATGAGTGTCAGACGCTTCTACAAGTTCGTAGAGGTTACATATAATTACGTAGCTGTAACTAAATTAAATTCAATTAAATTATTAGTCACAAAAATCTGATTGTATGTAGTAAGTCTGTTTACGGACGATAAGATTTTACGTGTTAACGGTTCTCGAATTGATCAACGAGAGCATCGCCCGATGGAATGAAAGAGACGCTTTGTTACGTTATCTCGCTTAAAGGCTCTGCCCGATCGGTACATTACTATGACTCATAACCTTACTATGACGTCACATTTTGTCGCGCATGCAGCTTGTGTGTGCCAGATAAAATACTATAACTGGCTTTATATATAGTATAAAAGTGGACACAAAATCGTATACTTTAAAAACATCCCAACATCCGTGGTGACGTCACTTGTTTTTTCACGATTATAAAAGCAAATTATCCAACCGATAATGGACTTATCCCAGGCTCGACAGCCAAACAGTACGGACCGGCGTTTGGTGTACAAAATTAAGTAAACATTATGTATTATTTGGTGTCGTAATTAACGTGTTTTTTTATGAACATTTATAACGACTAGCTTGAGCAATTATTGTGATATAGAGTAGTCGCAAAACCGTTTTCTCCGAAACTGTTCACTGTTGCACTGGAAGATGCCTTCAAGTTTCTGAACTGGAATAAGCTTGGCATCCATATCAGTGGCGAATACATCACTTACCTTCGATTCGCCGACTATACGGTGGTCATGGCAGGTAGACTTTAGCGAGATGCTAGATAGTTTCCCGGTGGGTAGGTCTTAAAATGAACCTGGATAATACGAAAGTCATGTCCAGTGTTCACGTGACGTAGTTCTTGAAGTTGTTCACCAGTACGTGTACCTGGGACAAACTGGCATGTTAGGTATAAGTCGAACGCCGCCTCCAACTCGGATGGGCTGCCTTCGGGAAGCTTAAGAAGATCTTTTCGTCCTAAATATCTTACAGTCTTAAGTCGAAAATGTTCGACCTGTGTTTGTTTCCAAGGATGACGTATGGCACCGAGACTTGGCCGCTAAGTGTGGGCATCTTAAACAAGCTCAGAGTCACTCAGAATGCCAAGGAAAGTACTATGCTCAGTATTTTTCTGCGAGAGTAGTCCGAAATTCGGAAATCCGCAGGAAAATCAGTGTAACCGATATAGCTCAGAGAATCAACACTCTAAAGTGGCAATCGGCAGGCCCCATTGCTCGCTGAATCGTTAACCGTCAGGGAGGAAAAAGCTCTCAAGTGGCGGCCCGGACCAGAAGACGGAATGTTGGACGGCCCCCAATCTGATGAACTGACGACTTGGTCAGGTTTTGGGGAGCTGCCGGGTGCAAGTGGCACGCGACCGTGGACTCTGACGGCGCTCTATGGGGGAGGCCTATGTCCAGCTGAGGACGTCATCCGGATCGAATTATGATGATGATGATGAGTATTATAACTCAATATCCTCAGTTAGAGGTGGCCATGTTACATTGCAGCCGAATTGGGACTGTACGACCGAGAAGGTACATCTCCCTCATGTTATACTTTCACGATGTGACTGCTATACTGTGACGTTTCGTGAGGTTTATGAGTATTGAAGTGGCCGTTGGCCCATTGGACGGGAGGAGGAAAGGAAGGTGACGCATGTACAAGACAATAATAATGTGAACGCCTATGAGAGTTGGTACTCGTCAAAGGACTTCGATTGCTCTTTTGACCTTATTGTAATATAAAAAATTTAAGTGATATCTGTTACGTTCTCGAATATGTACATGATGTCAGGATGACGGACAGAAGGGTGGGTTTATGGTGGGTTTCCTAAATCATGAACACAATAAGTATCTAACAGTAGAGAAATGCACTGTCATGATATCGTGGGCGTCAGCCGTCATAACACGGAACTGTCGGTGTAAGAACTGTCTTGTTTAGTGAAACAAAACGTTTACCACCCACCCATGGTGGTTGGGGGGGGGGTCGATTCCCTGCAGTCGTTATTGCTCCTCGAGCTCCTGT